>JAAWXA010000004.1:33399072-33641733 GCA_038090715.1 Florisuga fusca | reverse complement strand
AACAGAGGAAAAAAAAAAAAAAAAAAAAAGGAGGAGGAAGGGGACCTAGCTGCTCTTTTGCAGCTTATGCATCTTAACCTGAACCTCATTTCATAAAATTAAATGAGAGATGTTTCTCAAGGGCATGACAGAGTGTAGAGGCCTCCTTGAAGTAGGGAAACAGCTAAAGCCCTCCAGCTAACACTGACAGGTTTTCTGATAAGAGAAGATGAAGCAACATAAAAATGCATTCTTCCAGCATACAATCACTTACAGGTAGACCATAGTATGTGTCATAAATGCCAAGGCCAACAGTCCTGACATCATTTGGCTTTTATTTAGGACACTTATAGAACATGATGGGCTAATTATTTATGAATATTCAAAGTGATATTTGGACAAAAAAACCATGTAAACATATTGATATGAACACTTTTAATAACTTGATCCAAAGATAGTTCATGGTGTCCAGTTCTGACTTTTTTTTTTTGTGACCGTGATAATACTTGTCTGTATATTCTTTATTCTGCTGTTGTATGTACTAATAATTTAGATGTATACAAACAGAAAGCAAGAAGGTTTGTCAAATGGATAGCTAAAAAATTAGCTAGTTTTTATAACTTGTCCATGAAAGAGTTGGAATACTATACTTGGTAGTGTAGAATTTAAATTTAGATCTTGGATACAAATACAGAACAGGACACATAGTCTTGTTAATGGATCAATAAAATTAGCTTGCCTTTTAGTGAACTTGCATGTTACATCCTAAATATTTGTTAACCAGGTGACAGATATTTTGGAAGTGAGAATTCATATAAACTTCTAATACAATAATGCTGGGATTTCTGGAATGTGCTAAGTTACTGCTTGATAGTTACACCGTGTCTCTGCACACATTGAAATATAGGAGGGATGTAAATAAAATACTTCAAATATTCAAAATATTAAATATTCAAAGTATATGAAAGGTATATAGTGAAGCACCAAACCAATGGATGGAACATAAGTAAACTGTATGATTTAGGCATAAAAGGAGAAACCATAGAAATCCTGACTGGGATGAAGGTGACTTCTTAATAATAAAGAACATTAATAATAAACATTATTTAACTTATATATCACCATATCTACCATAAAAGCGCACCATATTTCCTACTAATTGTTAATAATGTTCATGGAATTGTTTAGAAGGAAGAGCTGCATTCAATAGCCATCAGAGAACTTTACCTGGGTTGCCATTTTCTGACAATCAACAATCAATGCTCCTTTTCACTGGAGCCTGTGGTAAAGGCAACCAAAGACACTTTGTGAAACCAGAATATATGACATGAAGAGCTGGGAGAATGTCTAACAATACAGTAAAATGACAGGTAAGAAGGCTTTGATAAAATTATGAAAAGAATTTTTGTTCTTTTTTTTTTCAAAGCAAAATTTGCGCTTCCTCTGAAAATGCTTTCCAGGAAATGTTTATTTCCTAATCAGCTCTAATCATAAGTTAGTAAGGGCACTAGTCTTTTTTCCTTCCTCTGACAAGAGAAAAAAAGCAATTAAATGACACAGATTGTTCTCATGAGTGTGTCCAACTGTGCCAGAATAGTATTACCCATAAAAGACAGTAAGCAGCATTTGAAAATATTAGTGTTACCAGCCAGGGACAGATTATATTCAGGCTCATAGAGAACACGAGCAACAGAGAGTAAAGGGAGGGTGGGGATGTTGGAAGAAACAGGAGCAAAGGAGGATACAAGAGAGATCCATTCACTCCCTGCCTGGAGTTCACTTGCGGACACAAGATCCAGTCTGTTTTCTGCAGCTTTGTAGAAATGTCAAGAGTGTTGAAAGCTGCATCCATCATTTCACCAAAGGGGACAGGGATTTGACCCTATTCACTCATGCATTGGCCCAAAGAGCTGGCTGTGTATGTATGCTGTATATGAATATGCACTCTATTAAAAAGACTCTGTCAAAGGCTACCAGAGGGCTTTCAGGAGATCTGTATAATGTTCTCTGAGTGACTCCGTCTGTTTTTTGGAGATGAGATGTCAAAGGGGTAGCTGAGCCCAGCCAGACCCATGGACCCTTGAACACCTTCATGGTAGTTAATTCTGTGCTTTCCACATAACATGTAGAGACGGTCTATACACTGAATTAAATAATTGTGGTTAATTGGGAGTGGCCTTAATTAAACTTTTGCCAAGTAAATTTAGTTAATCGTTCAAAACACATTTGTGAGATTCTGCAAAATGAGCAGCTTACCCTCCACCTTTTTGAAATTATTGTTAATCATTCACTAATGTCTGCATCATCCTATTTAAACCTTTCCCCTGTGGCTTTAGACTTCTTTCTGCTTGCTAATCCACCACAGGGGAACGATATGTAAACATGCAAATACATTTTTATAGGCTTTTCCTATTTGTGGTGGTAGCTTCTATCAAGCCATATTTATAGCCTCACAGAGAATTATTTATAATTCATTCATCTCACATTCAATTGAATTAATTTAAAGGTATAATTCAATTTACCAAACATGCAGCTCAGTGTACTGAGCAGTGAGACATACTGCAGCTGTTTTAGGGATGCTGCACTTCACCCCATCTTTCTGTTTTCAGCCAGCCTCCTGACTCAGTGATATTCTTAGATATCAAACCAAGTACCACACCAGAACAACAAGGGACAATAACAAGAGAGCAACAACTTTTAAACCTCCAAGATGCTTAACTGTTACCTAGCTGTCCCAAATTTCTCTAAGTTTTCCTTCTTCCTGAAGACTATTTTCTTTACTGTGCAGCTCTCTATTATAAAATTCTTTTGATAAGAACTATTACATTCTTGGTTCTAACGCTGCTGAAGTCCCCTATAGACAATAGTTTCCTGTGATTTATGCGTCATTATGAAAATCAAATTTCTTGGCTGTGAAAAGTAAATTGCAGAAAGCTGAAGGAACTAACTCCCTGGCATGCAGAGCCATCACACCAGTTTGAGGGTGCAGCTGCAAATGTGATGGAAGGATATCCTTTAAATACAGAGCTCTGTTAGGAAGGAAAATGAAAAACTGATTATCAAGTTAGTGAAGAAACTGAAAACTTTCACCTAACCTTAACCCTAACAACGAGGGTGGGCTGAAACTTGTCCCCCAGTCAGAAGCAATCACCCAGATAAAAAAGCAGTTAGGAGAGAAATTGCTGTGGAGGATACCTCTCCTCTTGCCAGCCTTTTCACATGACTACAGATGCAGATCTAGGCATTTTCTTTCTCCTAGCACTAAACCTAATCTTCATTGCACTTTTAACCACAAGCCTAAAATGTATTGTGCTCTGAGCCATAGCCTGGGACCTCAAGCCATGGCCGAGGTGAAGAAGTTATTACAGAATAAATCTTTTGTAGCCTATCCCTTCTCTTGGTAGCCCTTATGAAACCTTACTCTGCCCAGACCCCCAAGATAAGTCTATCTCCTAACCCTTTGCCTAATGATAATGATAATCCTAATCCTAATGGCAGATATGGACTAAGCTTCAGCTAAAGATGAAGACCAGTGGGAAAAGAAGTATTTTGGCAACGTATCACTTCCCTTAGCAATCTCTCTGCAGCTGTAGTCCAATGGGGAAAATAGGCTTTGCCTGTCTCCTAGCTCTGTCCCTAACTCTAAAGTGAAAGATGAGCTGAGCCTTAACCCAGGGTACCAGCCACGGACGAGATGAAATGGTGTCAGGAGAGAAATATTTAGGAGCCTAATCCTACTCTCAGCATTCTCCTTGCAGTCACACTCCAATGAAAGCTCAATGCTTTGTCACTCTCCTAACACTAACCCAAAAGCTACTAAGCATCATGTGGTGACTGTACAGAACTGCCTTTGGTAGCTTCTTTTCAGCCAATTTTCTGCTTCTTTCAAAAACTAAACATAAGCCCAAATGTTTAGCTTTGGCTTGGCTCAGCATTAGCCTAAGACTTCTAGACAGAAAAGATTGAAAAGCAGTCAGGGTAAAATTTTTCTGCAGTCTAACCCATTCCCTGGTATAGCTTTTGCTCATCCATTCCAAACAGTGCTTTATGTTTTGTCTTTAAATCCAAACCTGACCATAAATCCAACCTTAACCTCAATCTTATTGCTTTTACTGAACTTTAGTTAAGGATCTGCCATGCATGGCCATCTACAAAGTCAGGAAACTGACACTCTTCTAGCCCACCACTTCCTTTGGAAACCCTTTTGCAGTCTGACTCAAACAAGAGTCCTGTGCTTTGTCTCTAACCCTAACCCCAGCCCTAAGGACTGGCCTTTGTTCAGCATTGACCTGGCATTCCCTGACATGGACAAAACTAAAGAGTCATGGAAATAAAGGTTTTGTAGCTCAGCACATCCCTTGGCAGCTACATTGCAGACTCACTAGCCTTTGTCTCCCTCCTGGCACTGAAATAAAACCACTTTAGAAAGATCATGCTTGCCTCACAACCCCTGGGCAAAATCCAAATTAAAAAATTTTAAGTAGAGCAATATTCTTCTAACCTACTACTTCTATTGGCAGACTCTTTCCAACCCCACTCAGTTTCAAGATCCAGCCTTTGTCTATCTCCTCCCTCTGACGATTACCCAAACAATAACTGTAGCATCCATACCCCAGGACTCTCAGGCAAGTTGTCAGGAAAGTCTTATTTCTGTAGCCCACATCTTCCCTTGGTAATTCAATTCCTTTCCAGCTCTGCTCAAACAAAACCTCCCCACTTTATCTCTTATAAGCATAATCCTAGTCCTAAACATTACAGAATTCAGTCTTTCAACAGTATTCCCATGCATGGTCCAGATTATGAATTTTTCAAGGAAATAATTTTTCATAAATTACCAATTTGCTCGGAGGCTCCTTTGCAGACTCATTCTAAAACAAAATCTAGGCTTTGTATCTCTCAGCTCTAAGACTATCTCCAAAGGTAAGAGTGGTCTGAATCTTACTCCTGGGTCCTCAGGAACAGCACTTTTAAAAAATGTTTAGGGGAGAAATCTTTCTGCAGTTTAACACTGTTCCTTAACAGACACTTTACACTCCCACTCCTACTGGAGCTCTAGATTTTCTCTCTCTCTCTTAAGCTGTGCCCTACCTATCCCTAACCCTCTGTCTTGATACTGGCTGAATCCCAGGAGAGGATACTCAGGAAGGGCCTGGATGACAAAGTTGTCAGGGGATTACTTAGTTTGTAGGCTGTTGGTTTTTTGGCAGCCCTTTGCTCTTCCCCTCTAGAAGTAGCATAATGCTGACCTCCAGAGAGGGCTCGGCTTTAGATCAGGAGACAAAGGCACCATCCACATGAAAGTGCAGTCAGGAGAAAAGTCTTTCTGTAGCCCAACACTTTGGAAACCCTTTCCCACACCACTCCATTGGGAGCTCTTGGGTTTCTCTGTCACTTAGCTGTGGCTTCAGCACAAGGGGTAGGATGAGACTTACTGAAGGATCCCCAAGCCATAGTCGAGGTGGAAAATTATTCGGTAGAATAACGATTCTGTAGCCCACTACTTTCCTTGGCACCCCTTGTGAAGCCCTACTCCAGCACTGGACTTAATCTCTCTCCTAAACCCTCTCCTAAGCTTAGGCTTGGGTTGGTGCTTACCCCAGAATCCTTCTTTCTATCTCTTACTGCACACAATACCCTCTAAAAGGTCATTGTGAAAGACAAAGAAAATTATCTGTCACTATAGTAGTTTTTTTGAGTAAGACTGCATTTTTGCTTTACATTAAAGCATTTGTTTTTCTAGCTAATTTGCTAAATCAAAATAAGAAGCACAGCACACGTGCAACAGACCTTTCACGATGTTTTCTTTGTAATCCCATCAACTGTTCCTCATCAGTGCTAAAATCCTACTTATATTCCAAGCTTCCTCCCAACCATTGACAATCTAGCAAAAGACCAGGTTTTAAATTTACTGTATAGGCCATAAATTTAAAGTAAAATAAAGGATCCAGGCTTATGTTTTTTCTTTAAAAAAACAGAGAAGTAATAATAAATTTGTTTTATTGAAGATTTGTTCATTAAAATTAATGACACTACTTGACTGCATAAAGACAGATAGTCTTTCTTGCACACATAGATAGATATTACAGGCTTCATCCCCCAGCATAATTCTACAAATTTTCTGAATTTTCCTCCGCTATTTTGCAACATTTATTTATTTGCTTGTTTATTTTTGCTAGTTTTAAAACATTACTTCTTCTATATACTTTAAGGGCATGCAAGTTAACTGTTTGAATGCACCAATACTATTAGAGGTCTATAACTACTGATAACTACTATAACCCTATATATCCTGAGGCCCTTTTTTTTCAGAGAAGTTATGCCAGCTTCTGCAGAAAATAGCACTGAAGGTCCTATATAGCCATCTGCATTCCTGACTGCCACTGACTTCCCCATCCACATGACCAAGAAGCTGTTGTCAGCAAGGTTAGCAATAGACAGCTCTGGGGTTGAATCTGGAACAAGGTTTGAACTCCCACCTCTATCTCGGCACTGCAACATCTTAGCTAGCTCATCAGAAGTTCACAGTTAAATTACCTTAATATTTTTTAAAGTATGCCTGTATGCTGTATGTATTAAATTACAGTAGATGACGTAGAAATTTAGATTTTTTTTTTTCCTTCTTTCTTTTTTTTTTTTTGTATTTCTATTTCATGTAGGAAATTTTAGAATATTTAGGCTATCCACATAATTCTTCTTTTTGCCATAATTCCTCTCTCTGTTCATGCACACGTGTGAAACCCCTTAGTAGTTTTAACTTCATTTTTTTATTATTCTTTCTCATTGCCAATTTACCCTAAAACTGAGAAAAATATTTGTATTACAGTTACTGCTCTGTGTATCCCATACAGACAGAGAAACCTAAATCATCAAAACAAAAAAATTTGACATATTTGTATATGTCAAATGCACTGCATGATCAACGGAAAAAAAAGAAAGCATTTTCTTTACCTTTTTTCTGCTTTGATACTTCTAGACTTATCTATCATTACTGAGGGGACCATATTTTTACCCCAACAGGTAATTCTTGAGTTGATATGCCCCTTCAAGCTTTAAAGGCAGCCATCCTCTTAAAGCAAATTCTGAATTCAGTAAAACCTGAAATTAGCAACTATACCAGGCCTTGGACCAAAATGGTTTATTACTGGTCCATCCCCCATCCCTAACATATCTGAAGAATATCATGGCCTTACAATGGCACACTTTTTGAACCCTTTCCAATTTCAGATATTTCCTCTCTCTTATAATACCTCATTGCTTTTGCATCAATTACAGCCTGACCTAAAGCCACACTGGCAGTGAATGTGATATATGGTAGAATCCATTTAAATGAATTTCTGATGAAAGAATAAAACTGTTAAAAGAATAAATTTACTACACAGATTTATACAAATCCTGTATATGCACTGAAATCCTCTTAAAGGAAAAACTGATGGAAGATTAAAATGTTAAATGAATTAAACCCCAGCATCCTAGTGAAATGTAATGATTATTTGACCTATTAAATTAATAGCTCCACTGACCATATAATGGTAAGTATTCAAATATATGTCAATTTTAAATATGTAGTGAAAAAATGTAAAGCAAACTGTGATCAATGGGATTATCTATTAAGATAATAAACTTACAGAACAGCAGTGAAATGTTCTTGAAAGGTCTTTGTTCACAAAGGCATGAAGCTAGCAAATCCTTCATTTCTGTCGAGAAAGAGACTTAATGATTTTTAAGTTATAAATTGCACATCACAAACATAATTTTTGCTTTGCTTGATTTAATATATTAAATTATATTAATTCCAAAAATTAAAACTTCCTTTCCAGCTGGAGCATCTTCTAGTCATAAATTTTTAGGGATCTATTTTTAAAAAGATGTTGACCAACATCTGCTTTTAGGGCTGTCTGTATTCCATTTTATGAAAAGTATATTTTCAAACTGTGCGAAATATTTCATCATTAATGATTTTTTTAAAATTTTCATGTATAATCAAGAACATAGCAAGTAGTTATAGTTCTGATAAATATTGCGTCCATGTATTTCAATGATAAAATAAAGATTAAGTATTTTGCTTTCACCCATCAAAAGCACTGTTTTAGTGCCACTAAAATCCTATGAAGTGATCTCATTTTGAAAAATTGTACGGTTTATCTGTATTTCTTGGGCTTGGCAAGCCCTTCAAGTAACTGATTTCAGGTTTAAATCCCAGATTAAACCACTAAAAAACGTGCACTCTAAATCCCCTGGCAATGAGTTGAAAAGGATTTTATACATCAGCTTCCCTACCTGAGAAGACTTGAGTTCATGTTCAGTTTAGGTCATAGGTGAAATGAGTTTGTCAGTCGCAATCTAGTCTGTAATGAATTTATATCTTGATCACAAAATTACTGTACTACCCAATTAAATATTGCCTGAAGGGATTGTTCATTAGAAATGGAGACCCAACAATGATACTGAAGTGCATTTTCAGTGTACAAAGTACTGTACAAGCCCTAGATAGTCCTGTCTTGGTAACAGGGTGCTACGCATGGAAATGGCACCCTTCCTTCTGTCAAGTCTTTGCACTTGCACCACTCAGTATTTCTATGACCTGGCAACTTTCAAAAATTTCATACCAAGACATACCATAAAGCTTGAACCTTCTCTGCACAAAACGCTCCCTAGAAATTCATGGTTTTTTTTAATCACTGCTTATGTGACTGTGGTTATCCTTTTGCCATTTAGCTCAAAGCTTTTATTTTTGAAGGGTGTATGGATAAGGCAGAGCCTTTATTGCAGGGGTGTGGCTGGCAGCGAAGCATGCTGAAAGCTACAACTTTCCTGTTCTGAAGGAACAAAGAGTATGTGAGAACTGCAGACCACCAGAAGACTGCATATATAAGGGTACAAATATATCAGTCTTTTCTTACAAGAGATGTCTTCTGCCTGTACCCTTCTTGAAAGGAAAACCAGATGGATATGAAAGTCCAAGAGGGGTACTAAGCCCCCTAGGAGAGCTTAACTCCAAGTGATTTGAGTTTCCCTGTTACTTCCCTGTGAGCTTCAGAAAAAATAAGGGAAGGGAAAAATTGACTACCTGCCTGGAAAAATGCAAGGAAAATATATCTTGGGAGATACGATGGTGGAAATCTTTCAGGGTAGAATTTCTGCTTTAATTTCCCTTGTTACACAGATGATATTCCCTTGTCTTCCACTCACTCTGAAGTCTGGGAAACTTACTCCATCCACCACACTGTTCTGATGATCAATACACAGTAACAGCCATGAAGAAAGCAACTGTAAATAACCATATAAACACTCCACTGATCCCTAAAATTGTATTCTGCTGTACCACAGAGAGCAAAAATCTACACTGAAAATACAAGTAGACATATCAGGTCAGGGTTTTGCAAATTAGACATTTAACAAAAAGATGATCACATTTGAATGTTGATGCTCATGTCTCTGAGGCTCCCTTGTTGAGAAATGCTAACTAGCTGAGAGCTTGGAATAAATAGCTCCTGATGACAAGCTGCTAGAGACACCAGTCACTGGAAAGTACAGGAGATGGCTGCATAAGGGACAGGGGGTATCCAAAATCAATTAGGAGTTGGCAAAGCTCAGGCGAGAAGCCACATGAGAAATATAGATATAGAACCCTCTTTGGCTAATGGTTTTGCTGGGCCAGGCAGAAAAACCACTTTTTTGTAATGATGTACTGACAAACTAGATGAAGTCTGAAGCACATTCCAAGAAGCCTTTCAAAGCTAGGATGTAGAGGATTCTGCATATACATACAAGACTTAAATACTTTTGAGAGATATACAAGCATTATTAGCTTTATAGGACAGCAGAAAATTTTTAATGGAAGGGAGGTCTTGATTGTTCTGTGGCCACACATAAATAACAGCCTGCGTAATACAATATTTACAGTAAAATCTTTGGCCATACTCCAGAGAAAACCACATTTTCATCCTTGTCTCTTGAGACTTTTCTTCTAAAAGACTCCTACTTTCTAAAAGTTCAGCCCACATCACTTTCTAGTAGTAAAGAAAAAAAGAAAAGTCAACTCAACATAGTCGATTATATCCTTATGTATTATATCCATACACGTATTATATCCCCAAATATTATACCCATATCCTTCTGTTTGAACACTCAGATCAGGTACCTGCATCCTGTCATCTAACCCCTTTTTTGCCAAAATCCTCCTATAATCCTTACTTATCACAGTGGTGAAAAAGTCTGAACCAACACAAGAAATACCTGAAGCATGATAAAACAGTAGTATCACTAAATAGCAGATATTTATTGGGATCATTGCCCAAGGATAAGCACTGTAATGAGAAAGGTTTGATATGTTTGTGGCTCAATATGAATGTAATTGGTATATCAAAATGAATAAACTCTGTATAATGGCCCTGGGCTTTTCTGAGAGAAAAGGTTTAGTAAATTCAGTGGGAGAGACCTGATGAAGTAAGAGGGAAAGAAAAGTGAGTATATAACTGGAAAAGTAGACCTTCAGAGTGCTAAATAGCACTTTCAAAAACAAAGAAATGAAAAAGAGAAAAAAATGGACAATGTACTCATAAAGGCACATGAAGCTAAAGGTACATATGCAGTTTTTATTCAGATAGGAACTAAGATAAAATAGGCTGAAGTATGATTGTACTGTGAAGAGAAAAGTTCAAGAAGAGTAAGGGAAATTACAAGGTAAAGAGGGAAAATATACAGATACAAGGCAGATCAAAGACAAAATAAAATGGTATTTTGAGGCAAAGAGGAGCACAATGCAGGAACTTTCACCAAAATCAGAGAATATGACACTTGCAGAACCATTACCAATGGTCATTTCATGAAAGAAAGACAATAGTTTTCACTACAATAAATTTCTGTCAACATCTGCAGAGAATTTGAGAGTATGGCAGTAAAAGGTTTCAAAAGCAAATGAAAGCTGAAAAAAATGTGACTGAGGTTCTAGGTAAGGGGTTCAGCTGGTATAGAAGAAAAAAATTGTTTAGTCATGAAGATGGTGAAATGGAAATGGAAGATAAATTCTATAGGTAAAAGAGGATAGAAAGAAAGAAACACTTCAATGTATAATTTAAAGGAATATAAACACCAAACCAAACCCATCTCTCCCCGCAAAATCTGAAGAAAATACTAATTACTAAATACTCTATAGCTGGGGAGAGATGGTTCCTAGGGTTTTGGGGTCTGGATTCTGCTTGTAAAATAAAAGTTAGGGATATACTTTTTCTCTTTTCAGATTTTAGAGATTTAGAATAACTCCTTCTCTATCTTTATATATTCTGTGTACCCAGTGGAGTAATTTCATGTATAATTTTGATCTCCTGAAAGTTCAATGAACATTTAGAAACAACATAAGTCACTATCTTATTTTTGTTTGAAGGGTCTTTGAGAATTTTTGACTCATTCTTAGCCAAGTACTTCTTTAGCCCTTTGTGTTCAGTAATTTGAGTAATTTGCTTTTAATAGATCTGATCTTGAAAGTACTTTTTCTGCAGAACTCCTCCTCTACAGCACAATAAACAAATAAGAGAGTTTCACCTCGGTGTATCACCTCAGTGGTTCTGCATGACTTTTACTTCACCTCTTGAATCTTTTCAACACACTGTCAAACTGACTGTGCTCTCTCCTTATCTGAGATTACTTCTCTCCACGGAAATGCAGTTCATTATTTTCTTCAATGAAATTCTAAATCTGTTCTCTAATAGATTTCTAATCCCTAGCAAGCCCACGCATCACAAAGCGACCACTGTGCTTGCCATATGGTAAACCTGATTTTCAGTCACCCTGCCACAAATTTTTCATTAAGACCATGTGATTAGGAAAATACCAGACCATCAAGAACGTGGTTCCCCTTTCTGGCTTTCCCTTATTATTCCGAGGAGATTTTGACCAGCACACACCCTCCAATTGCTACAGAGAACTGTGACTGATTACCCTCACAAATCTCCTGTTTTCATTTTGAGTATATTCAAGAGTATCATAAGACCTTTCTTCTCAAGCTCACAGTGATGGGTGCACTGTTCCCTGGACTTTAGTTGTTCATTTGCTTACAGAAGAATCAAAAGACCTTTCATCTGCTGCAGTAAGGATGGCACTATAATACATAGCATGTTTCCTTGCTAGCACACTGTTAAAAAAAAATGTTGTGTGTTATTTTTATCCTATTTCTGACCATGCAAAACATTGTGACCGTTTGTGATCATTGATATTCTTGTGCAGGTTTTTGCAGTAATAGAGGACTTCATCAAAATGCCCTTGGAGAATTTCTGCTCATGTAACTGTGTATCACCTCAGTATATCCTTATTTCACCAACTGCGGGTTTCTCTCTCATGTCCTGTTCCAAGCCATCCTGAGATTATACTGTATTTTTTCCCATAGTTAGATGTGCTAAGCTCCAAAGTACAGAAATTTGTGCAATATATACACATCAGAGGATAATGATTCTTATGTATCTAGTAGAGAATGTGAAAAAAATATCTGCTTAGTATTCAAAGAAAATGAATTATCTAAAATAAAAATGAAGGATATTTAGAATGACCATATTTAGCAAGGGTTTTTTGATCTTTGGATGGAAGATGTTACATAAGCATTGAAGTTTTGAGGTTTGTGCTGTTTTCTTTGTTGTCATATTTTGATGTGGAGGAGTTTGGGGTTTTTAAAGTGATTCCTTAATATCAATTTTAGTGATACTTCCCATGCTAGGCTATACCAAGCACCTTGGGAATGAGTCCTCATGTAGAACGAAATTTAGAAAGTAATTATAAGGTTTGCAGATCGGTGAAGATATTGCTCTTTTCACAATTGAAATACACAGAACTTGTTGTTTTCAATTAATATTCTGTTCAATTAATATTCCATGACAGAAAAACTTCCCCTTATCTTGCATACACTGGAGTCAGGACTAACAGCACCAAGAGTAGCCTTGGCAAGAATCAGGCACAAGGAGTGTGCAGGCAGCTGAGCAGAGGCATGACAACGCTTTCAAATCAATAACACAAATATCTGACAATGCAGTGTTTGGATAAACTTTTCTCTCAGCAATTTTTGCATCATCAGCTATTTATTTCAATATCATGTACGTCATCAGTACTTTGGCAGGCAGCCCATTTTATTCATCTTAATACTTCTCTAGTATAAACAGCACATATTAAAGTTCAGTTTTGGATTAGCTCATTAATCCTCACTTGTCATGGGCTGTTTTGTCAAAACTCACTTGGTAGAGGCATCATTTGTGTTCTTGCACCATCTGAACTTATGAAGGCAAAAACTGCAAGAATTTGAATAGAGGTCTTGTAAATCTTACATTTATATCTTTGACCAGTAATTTCGCTGTGGAAAAACATCTGCGTCATCATTTTCTGCAGGCAAAAGTGTCTGTGTTTTTATTCCTGATCAACATTAGAACACATTCCAGTACTTGCTTGCATGGTGTTTTCCCTGCTGATCTAACAAAAAAATTTAAATGGTATGAGACACAGCAATTTCCAAGTAGAAGTAGGGCTTGTGAGCACAGCCTACAAGTTTTAGACAGTTTTAAACTACCCTCTTTTAGCTCAAAGAAACCTCCAGTACTTTTGTTTTACCCTCTTGATTTAGCTTTTTTTGTTGAAAAGGCTCTGACCTGCTATGACCACAGGATTTAGTGCTGCAAACCAGCTGCATACAAGCTTTTAAAGATGTTCCCAGTTTGGGAAAATGTACCAAACCTATATCAGCAGGTTGGTTTGCCTGTAACTTTGGGGGTAGAAACAAGCCTCAGACCATGTGGAGTGGATCAGTTCTGTATATTAAAGTGAGACTGAAAGCTATCAATGACACAATTCTTTCAGTGCATTTGAATTGACTGCTGGTCTCACCAAACAGCAGTGAAGGAGGCTCCAGCTCTAAAAGCTGCTTGTTGAGAACAAGCTCCCTTAGAGACACAAGAGCATTCTTCAGTCCCTCCCTGCATTGCTAACACTTCTGTGAACCCAGATGGGACAAGGGACTTCCAGAGCCCTCTTGGAAGAAGTTTTGCCTTCAGGACTTGACATTTCCCAGCTGGAACTGTATCTGTTTCTGTGAAAATTGAAAACCAGATGCATATCATAGCAGTTAAATCCTAATTTTTTCAATGTGTCTACATCATCCACACTGTGGACTTAAACCTTGTGAAGTCAGTGTGAAAGAAGGAAAAAAAGACAACTCATGGTCCCAAGAAGACCCACACACCCATTCCAAAATCTTCCATTACGGTAATTGCAGTTAAAATGTGAAACATTTTCTGGAAAAATTGTCAAATATTTAAAAGTAAAGAACAGTTTAGAAAACACTCTTCCACAGATAGTTCATGAAGAAATGAACAGAAAAATAAATTTTCAAAATTTACATTATTAATGAGTAATTACCAACCACCTCTCCTTTCTGTCTACCCACTGCTGGTGAGGAACATGACATAATTAAAACCACATGTTCTTCTCTTTAATATTTTAATCTCCTATGTTCTTCAGAAATGTTGTCAGGTTTGCAACTAGTGCAAATAGGGCTCTCTCACTGACTTAGGTCCTTCCCTGGTGTAAATCACATATCTGCAGCTCTACTTTTCTCCCTTTTTTCTTGCTCCACTTGAATGAAGAATTTGTTAACTCACACACACAATCCCACTGAATTATTCACCAGGGTAAGGGAAGGTTACATGGTTAGGCTCTCTCAGTCAGACTTCTGATGTGACTTTCGCTACAGACTTCATTTTTTTTTTTCCAAAACGTGTTTGGGAAAAGAGATGCATACTGACCCAGTTCATAATAGCCATAACTAGCTGGTTATCCTTCCTTTTGCTCTATATCCAGCCCTCCTGACTGATGGGAACGGTATGGAAGAATTTACATTCACTTGGACCTAGTAGAAAAAGATGTTTTGAGTCCTACATATTTCATCTGAGGCCTTGAGCTGTGTGGTTGTCTCAGTACAGACAAACTGTGGTATACTTTGGGAATCATGACTCACATCACTATATCTCTGTACCTCACATAAAGTGTCAGTACATCTTGTAGGACTTCTTTTCATTTCCAAGGGACCGTAACACACACAACATTCCTAAAATGGATGCCCTCTTCGACCATGCCTACCGATACCACATGTGCCAGCAAATGTCATCCAGATCCACAGCACTGTTGCTATCTAAACCCTGAAGAGCACAGAGCAGTCTGGGTTCAAAACTATGAACTGCTGCCTGCTGGACTCAGATGAGCTCAAGATGTATATCACCTGGAACATCTGATGTCCATCTTGAATGAGATGCATAAAACCTCCAAATAAACATCATTACTAGAGACAGGGCTTTTGTCTAACTCTTTTGGGAGAATTATCCACCACTTGGAGTCTCTGCAAACAACCTGTCCTACAGACATCAAGGCACAAAGAAGCCACAGTTACCAGAGGACTACACCTTCGTGTTGATAAATGGTGAGGCCAGAAAGAGCCATCACACTCAGGAGGGAACCCCCGATTAGGCCAGATAACTTCCCATGGTCATTAAGCTATCTGTGTATTAACCCCACTCCATTAACACATTCGCATAACTGCCAGAAAGGCACTAAAACATCAAGAAGTGATGAGCCTACTGTCCCTAGGTCTTGCAGCAGTTACTGAAATTCACTCAAAGAAGTGCCTTTCTTTCCCTCCAGCTTTACCTTTGGTGATACTATTCAGGGAAGATCACTGTATGAAGAGGTTATACAATGAGGAGCTGCTTGGAGAAACAAAAATAAATAATAATAAAAAAAAGCTAAGCATCAGATCCTAAGTTGCACATGAAGAATCACCATTGAGCTAGGGCAGTTTTAGGATCTCTTGAAATTATACTGAGGGTTGGTTTTTTTTTTTCATGTCAGTGTATCTTAGAGCTATTTTAAATTGGAGGCTACCAAACCCTCCAAGGGGCCATTATGACAGTTTGAGATTACCAATGAATCAAGATTCCTGGTATGTCGCCTTTGTAACATTTGCTGCAGGGTTGTAGGGTGAAAATTAAAGACACTATCTCCTTAAAGCTCTATCACATTTTCTGACTTCTCAGATAAAATTTCTCTTCTCCAAATCCCGCTATCATTTTCTCTCATTTCCCCTGGCTCCTTCCATTGGCTCTACCTCTGGTTTGTTCTTTGATCTGCATCCTTCCTTTCTCATCCTGCCTCCAGCAGCTCCATTTCTCACTGGAAGCCCTCTCCAGCATGAGCTTTCAGCTTTGCCAGGTATTCTTTAGGCCTCTGTCACCTCTTCTCCCACTCAGGGCTCAACTTCCTCCCCACTTCCCATACTTACTCCCTCCCCTATCAAGTGCCATAAGACATTACAAACTTTCACATGTATTTTCTTCCTTCATGAGCTTCTTTAATAAATGAGCTGCAGTTTCTTTCACTTTTTATTTTCCATAAACTCTATTTCTTCTTCCCAAAATCTTTGCACCCAGCAGGTGCTCTCTTCATCCATCTAGAGCTATTTCTCCTCTGAATTGCTCTTAATCTTTTTTTCTTCTAAAAAAGGTCTTTGAAAATCTTTTTTAGTTCTCTGAAACAATCTTCTGCAATTACAGTTTCATTTAATGGCTGGGACGGTGGTGGTATAGTCTTTATAAACCTTTAATATACCAATATACCTTTTCCATTCATGTTTCAATGACTTCAGTTCTATTCAACAACATTGTTTCCAATGAAAAGTAACACTCTGAATCATGCACTGTATTTACAATTTTCTTCAAGTGTAATATCTCAGCTGTAGAGCCAAGCATGTTTTCACATACTCTGTGAAAACATTAGAGAATCTTTCACTCCTGTTCCCTGTCCTATGATCTAAAACCCCTCTCTCTCTCTCCATCGGTTTGGAAATAGCTGTTCTTGAAAAACAAGAATATATCAGAGACATTCCTGCTTATTAAGATACACAATTAAAAACCAACCAACCAAACATAAAAAAAACCCCAAACAAAACCACCAAAAAACCCCCACAAAAAACCACCCCAAAACCAACAGGCCAAAAAAATGACAAAAATTCCCAAGAAATTCTGTGTGCCCTGTATATCTTGTCTCCTCCTGAACCACTCTTTCATTTGCAATGCCAAAATACCTTACAGTAGTTTCCCAAAGGTCAACATAATGCTGAAGTAGTATTTTCTTGTCTTTCTTCAGTGGGTTTCTTTTATCAAGGAGTGTTCTCTGCCTCAGCAAAACAGCTTTATCTCTCTTCTCTTCTTAGCCCCTGTGTGGCCAAATCCTCAAGTATTAGTTCCCACCAGTGAAGCTGGTGGGAGGGCTCACTCTGTAGGAACCAGATGTGTCCCATTGAATAATTACCCAGGGCTGAGCAAGCTCCCAGAAATTGTGTGTTCGGGCAACTATTCACATCTAAAGGTTGTTGGTCAAAGCAGGACCCCCACTGAAAGAACATTCCACACTGCCTTCTAATATTGTTCTCAGTGACTTCCTCAGATAAGTATTTCCACACACAAAAAACAAACAAAAAACCCCAAAACAAAATGTCAAACAAACAAATAAACAAAAACCCAACAAAAAACCCAAAACCCCCAATATATAGATATGATTTCAACAAAGAGAAATACATTATTATTCAGCAGAAGATTGGAATATGACATTTTTCCCAGCTGTAAGTCAATCTGATTTTTAAACAGAGGTCACCCCTTTTTTTCTGTTATAGAATATGTGTAAAATTTCCTAGTAGAGGCTCACTTTCAAAAGTCTTAATAAACAAAAATACACCAGAGGGATAGGATGGTGGAGCTCTTAATTATGCTGAGGAGTATACAGTAATGAGAGCATTTAGAAATTTATCTTTTATAGTAGTGCCACCTGGTTTCTATCTTACCTTCCACATTTTTCTTTCCAGCCAGTGCAGGTATATTCTCTGAGAATACACAGGAGAAAACTTCTTATCCTAGTGAAATCACTGAAGATTTGGTGTCTCATTTTAGCAAGAATATAAAAATTTACAGTCAAATTGGATGTTTGGGTAAAAAGCAGTCTTCAAATTTTAAAATATCCTTTCTGGTAAAAAATAGAATGAACTAGGCAAAGCTTGAAGCAGTCAGAAAACATTTCAAAGACACTTTGAAATGTTGGCTAACATCTTAGTAATGATGCTACTCACTGGTAGATGAGAGTGATTTTCACATTTTTTCCCTTGTTCTCATAGGAGCTGAAATTCAACATCTCAGCAGAAGAAGTCTCTGCTGCCAGTGGGATAGGGGATAATACGGAGAGAGAAGTCCTAAAATTATGGAGGTTCATCCAAGGAACAAAATCTCTTTTATAGCCTTTCTGGACAGGGCCTACTGTTTCCTAAGGCATGAGGCAGAGATCTAGACAGGAGAGATTGAACATTGGTGCAATACATCTAAGCTCAGGTGTCACGGTTTAATGCTGGGCCAGCAATTAACCAAATGATGGATGCTCACTATTGATCTCCCTCCCAGATAAAGAAAGAAGAGAGAATAAGGGAGAAAGAATTATGGGCTGGAAACTAAACTACACAGCTATAATGAAACAGAAGTTATAAAAGAGGAAAAATTCGTCACCACCGAGGCTGCAGGGCAGCCCTGGGAAAGTCCAGGCTGGACTCCTGGAGTCAGCAGCAGTCGGGAGCTGGAGGCAGGAACACACAGATTCAGGCTGGCATGGATCAGGACCACAGGAGATGGATGGAAGGAATCCTCCCAGGATGCTGAAGCAAACAGAGCAGGTGAAGAAGGGCAAAGGGAAGGGCAAAGGGTGAAGGCAAAGGGGTTTGACACTCATGATCCCTCAAATTTATACTGAGTATGATGTGTATGGGATGGAATACTCTGTCTGGTCAGTTTTGATCATTTGTCTTGTCCATTCCTCCCTAAAGGAGGGTTGCAGATGTGACCTCCTTACTCTCTTTCTCTTTCTGGAACATAAGATGTTCCTCAGAACTGAGCAGTGGCCTTGGCTCTGCATACCAGTCTCTAGCCATAACTACAAACACCAAGAGTTATCAGTCCTAGAAGCAGACACTGACTGAGAAACTTGCTGTTAATTTCAGCAAGAACAGCTACTTATGAGAGACTTAGCTGTAAGCAAAAGTGTAAGACAGAAAATTTGCTCTATCCTAGCCAAAACCAGGATACCTGGAAAGAGGATCTTCTTTTTCCAAGGAAGAGAGAAGCAGGGAAAAAAATACAATGTTCATTGGAAGACTCCCACTAGGGGTGTTTTCTAAAGAAATCTTCTTGTCAGTTAACATCTTTTGGCTTTGACTTGCCCCCCTGAGCCCAACTGGACACTGAGCTGCGAACTAGAGATTCCTCCCAATTGCCACTGCTCTAGATCAGCTGGTGCCTGAGTAACAGTGTCAAAGAAAGGTGATACAGGAATCCGTGTTCTCAGAAGCTTTGCATGGTGAAGGAATAAGAAATATTTTTATTCTTTGCACTCAACTTGTTTTCTGACTTGGCTTTGGCCAGGTACATTGTATTCATTAAAACCAAATATTTAAGCTGATGGAAAATGTGGGATAGTCCAAATTCATTATAATTTGGGTGCTGTCCTGCTGCACATGTCAGGGGCCCCCACAGACAGGGCCCATCCTGGGAGCAAGGAAAGGCTGGGAGCACTGGCATACAGCTCCAGGGAAGGCACACTTTGCACAGCCCAGGGGTCTGACCCTGGAGGGAAAGCTCCAGGGTTTAAAGTGCTTGAGCTTATTCAGTGTGGCCTCAAGCCTCAGTGAGGGGCCCTGCCATCAGAACCCCAGTACAGGATGCAATTTATTACCAAATGGTAATTTTCTGCTGAAAGCCATGACCATACAATAGGACACGGCTGCTTTTGCAACATTTATCAGACTGGTGAAAATAACAGGAAAAAAACCCAACATTGTTGGGGGATTGTTAGGCAATGGCCAAAGCAGATTGCAATTTTTATGTCTATCACTCTAACTTTCTGAAGTGTTAGTAACATGAACACCGGGGAAAGCTCTTACCTTGGTGTCAGAGGTGTCCATCCTCACCAGGACAGCCTAACCCTCATAAGGACCATCATATGTCCTCATAACCCAGGGCAGCATAAAATCTTCCTGAGTCCCATGTCCCTCTTGCAATAAGCACTGCAGTACATAGGCTGGCACCAGACCACTGGGCTCCTTGGTGAGAACGTCCACTGCCTAAAAGTCATTAGAGCTGCCACTAACCAAGACATATTCAGAAAGACAAATGAGTATTTTGCACCCTCAGTAACCCCCTTCTGACTAGTCAGATGACCAGCTGTCTGTAATTGCATTTGGATTAAAACTTGCAGAGGTCTTTGACTTGGGGGTTTTTTTTCTGAAAATCTCTGTAAGGAAACTGAAAAATGTACAAAACAAAACAGAACAAATTCTGCAGGGAGACTCAAATTGCTTTGGGAGCTTCTTGCTCCCAGCACTGTCAGATGCTGCAGTGGGAGGGAGCAAGCTGGAGGTGGTCCCCGTATCATTAAAAAAATGCCCCACTGCAACTGGGACAGATGAGTTATAACTAGAGTTTTGGTTTCATTACAGAATCTGTTCTCACTTACCTGAAAAGCAGGGGCTAAAAACCACACTACCACAAAGAAATAGGTCAGTATGGATGAATAAGGCTTTGATGTTGTCCTGATCAAAATGGCATCCCAGCCACAGCAAGCAGGGGAGGAGGAAGGCTGGGTGGCCGGAGAGAGTGGTTGTGACTCAGGTTCATTCTCTGATCTCTTTCTGGGGCAGAGCTGGTATAATCTAGCCCTTAATATGCGAGTTACTGGTAGAGAGTACTATAAATATGGAACATCAAAATGTCATTTGCACAGTAACTTTAAACAGATATGTCCTAGCAGTCTTTTCCTTCTGTGCAGGAAAGATAATAATCTGTTAAACTTTCTCCTGGAACCATATTTTAGCATTTTAATTAGAGACCCAACACATGCACTAAACACACTCTCAGTAAAGGTCATGCCTTAATAAAGTCAGTACAGCATGCTTCTGTAACCTAGCAAGGTCACTACCTGAGGGGAATCACCAACAAGGCAACTGGCTTACTGCCAGAATAACCAGCAAAGTTGCCAGTGCCTGTTTCAGGAGGCCACTGCTGCTGATGGCCAACAGAGAAGTGCAGGGAGGAGTGGCAGAAGTGCTGCCACTTATCCACACCAGTGCCCATCGGCAGGAGAGAACGTTAAATTAAATGTAATTCTTATTTCTTTCTAGTGGAGTGATGCTACTGGTCTGAACATTTTTCACTGGGTTATTACTGGTGATGGATGCCGAGGAGGAAGCCTAAGCCTTTCTTCCTCCTTTGAGCACTATCTCCCTCTGCTGTCCTGTTGATGCTCTGCACTTTGACTCCAAAAGGTGACCTCTGAAGCCTAACCAAAATAAGTTAATAGAAAACTTGGACTAACACCTTGTAAAATTTTTGCTTAACACTATTTAGTTTCATCAGAAACACTTCAATGTCAGAAAGGGTCAGTTTCAAACACTGGAGGGTTTCCAGTAGAAAATACATGCATAAAGAACAGCTGGGAAATGCATTTTCTCCTTACAGAGCTGCCCATCAGGTTTCCATTACTAGTAAGAAGTAATAAGTAGAAACAGCTTCTTCTCTGGGAGGGAATTAATATGAATTTTTAAGCAACAGAGATCATCTGAAGAGAATTGTACTCAGCTTTTGCTTTTTAAAGGAAAGAAATCATGGAGAAAATATATGACCCAGGCAGGTGTAGTTCTTGCATGCCCCTGTATCCATATGTGACATACCAGGACTCAGAGGGCCATTTTTGAGGATAGCTTATGAAGAGTACAGAACTGGTTAGCACCTCTGACAAAGCTAAAATAAAGGTCGAATAATGGTGTTTCTCTGACAGTTTTCATTGCAGTGGATGATTAAGTCCTTGTGAATTTGGTGATCCTCATCTCTGCTTCAGACAGTATGCTATCAGCCTCTCCACAAGCCTCTGAGCACTTCTTTGTTTGCAGATCAACTGAAGTCAGCCTCAGTCCTGAAAGGACGATGTACTTAGGATTTTGCTTCAATTGATATTTTTCCACTATTTTAATGAGAAAATCCAGAAGTTCATTTCCATAAGCCCACTATTAATGTAAAGTTCTTGAAGCATTAAGGTGAACTCACACTACAAGGTTTGAAATGTCGATAGCTATTTATATATTCTCCATGGATGAACCATGACAATACTGCCCCGAGTGATAAAATGCTTATTAAATAATGGATTACAACCACGAGGTTACTGCCTTGATGTTTTCCTTTTCCAAACACAAGTAAAATAGCAATCTGTTGATTGCACAGCGTTGAATTCTTGCAGGCAGTGTCTTAACTTTTACTGTCATTTAACAGGAGGAAAAAATTTACTCTTATTTGGTTGTGAGTCTTTCAGCATAATCAGCGTATGCATGTAAGAGCACATTTTGCTCCTTGGTAGTTGATGTATACAGTACAGTTCAAATTCTTGTTTTTAAAAGGACTTCTAAAAGTATTTACTGTGTGAGACACTGAATTGTATTTTATTTACACTAGCAGTGGGTAAGGTGTTGAAATTTTCATTATTCCGGTTTTAAATAGTGCTAAAAAAGGAGAGTAATGTTTCTCAGTCAGCATCATATGTTTTTTTCTATGACCTCCAAGTAGGGACACTGGGAGAGCCTTGCTCCATACAAATTAGGACAGAGACTCAAACAGAGATTCAGTATCATTCTGTCACTCTGTGCGGTAACCTCATGCATCCAATTAACTAATGAAATCTGAGTGATTGGGGAAAAAAAAATAAATCTTTTTCTCCATAACCTTCCCAGTTTGCAACAGATGAAAGTGTTCAGTAAGCAGTGGCACTGCCCTGTTGCAGTTGCAGTGTAAAATAGTAAGTGGGGTGTGGTGTCAGACTGGAGAGAAACCTGAGCCACAGACATAAATCTGTCCAAGTGGATCCAGGAGAATAAGGAATTTTCCAAATCCTCTGCCTTGTTATGGATCCCAGCTGCTCGTTGGCAGAAGAGTTAGCTCTCACATTAGCCATCTCTGAAAGTTTTCCCAGGTTTCTAGTGCCCAAGTAACCTGGTAATGCCATGCTCTCTCTGAAAATATAGAAAAACTTCCCTAAAAATTGTATGACTTTTAATTTGGGTATTGGCTAACTGGTTTAGCATTCCAAGCAACAAAAAGGGTAATAATTGCCCTGTGTATCTGATATACAGGTACCCAACATCTACACAATACTGAATTAGTATACTAATGATGTTACTGCTTTAATTAACACTGCTCCTGTGCCTGTACTGGACTCTTTCCCAAGAACTGTTTGGGCTACTGCATAAGACAGTTTTTTTTTTTTTTTTTTTTTTTTTTTTTTTCTTTATTGACAAAGCTGCCAAGTTCACAGGAGAATCAATAACCAAGGATATTCACATAGGATAAGATTTACAATGCATGTTTCACAAGACAGTAACAACTGGGACCTTGGAGCACTTACTGAAACCAATGAAATGACAACTGATATGTCCTCCAGTGGATCTATGTTAAGATGCTCTGTCTGGAATAATTAAAAACTAAGTAATCTCACCTGTGTGAAAAGCTCACCATAAAATCAGCTTCACTTAGTTGTGTAACTTGACATGCTGACTTTTTACATCAGCAGCTATGTCCTCTAAACCAGCTTCTGGTCTCACTGCACTATGTAGAACCTCCCTTAACTCAAATCAAGTACAGGATAGTAATGCACTAGCCAGTGTGCGTATTCTTCTCCAGCAACCCCTCTTTCTTTTCCTACTATCTCTTTCTTTCAGTATTTTGTATGTGATCATCTGGCAGCATGCTAATTATACCTGAGCAAATTACACCTGAGCAAACACATAAAATATTTTTTCACACAGTTCTTTTTTTCACACATAAATTTCGTAGTAATTGTATCTCTCCTTCAATTATTTGAGCTTATTTAAGCAAATGTGCCTACTGTCAGTAAAATACCCAAGTTTTTGTTGTGTACTAATAGCTGTGCAAGACCTAGTTACCACTGAGAACAAGGATTCCCTGGGTATTCATATAAAACACAGTATAAATTAAATGGATTCTGTTTCTTCCAGTACTCCAGAAACATCCTCAAAATTCTACGAAAATCACACTATATGCTATAACAAGTAGTCTTTTCCATGCTACTTTCATACACATTTGTACTGATTTCATGCAGCACCCTTTATCCAAAGAAACAATGAAACAAACAAAAAAAAAGGAACTAACCTTATCTTCAGTTATTGTATATAGGAAGTATTATAAATATAATTAATTGCTTGGCTCTCTTCCTTCTCTGTCATATTTCCCTCAGGTCTCTGTTCCATGCTCAAGG
This sequence comes from Florisuga fusca, assembly GCA_038090715.1. Classification (NCBI taxonomy): domain Eukaryota; kingdom Metazoa; phylum Chordata; class Aves; order Apodiformes; family Trochilidae; genus Florisuga; species Florisuga fusca. Next base: position 33,617,379 of record JAAWXA010000004.1, on the reverse strand, counting down.
CCATTATTTGATGGGGGTGGTATAAAGTCATAACAGGCTGATGTAAATTTCCTTTGAGATGTCTTATATATCACAGATACCATGAGGGAGATGAAACAGCAGTTTTATTCCAGCTCATAAGTAAGGATGGAAGAAATGCTTCATCTGAAGAGAACTAAACTGATGCCCATTCTCTAATTGAGGCCAGTACAGTATATTATTCTTCAAGTAAATCTTTGATAACACTTATTGCATTTTTCAGGTAGATCTTTGATAACACTTACTGCCTTTTTCAAGACCCCTTCTGGAAGATGGGCTTGTAATTCTGAGGAGGAAATGAACAGCTCAAAAAGTAAGGGAGATAAAGAAGATGTCTGTGTCAAGAGTCTTAGACATGCTCCATCAGTGTACTGAATTTTATGTTTCTGCTAAATTAAAATCAGAAACTCATTACAGAAACTGAGACAAGAAAGTAGCTCAGGCAGTCACTTTTTAAGATCACTATCCATCTCTGAGCAGTTTAGAAATAATTTGTCAGTCTAATGTAGATGCCTGGTTTGGCAAAGTGCAGGTCTACAACTCTGACAGGGACACTTTTGACATCTTGGTTTTCCTGAGCATGCCAAGAAAGCCACTTACTGACATTAAAAAATTTAATTAGGAATTCACGTGGTCAAATTTGCAGAAAATTATGAAAACCTAGGAAGAGTATTCCTTTCACAAATACTATAGTGAGTCCATCCAGATAAGTAAGGTAACAGTTCAGCTGAACATGTTCCATACTATGAACAATCTATGTCCAGTATTGGTTTCATATCCACATACTGCCTTTAGAAATCACCCATTATTTAACATGCCAGATGACCTTCATTCCAGATGACCTTTTAATAAAATACCAATAAAGTGACATTTAAAAATATTTCTTACTTAACCACAGCCTCTAGCCTTTGCCCAGCAGCAGGTTTGTGTTGTTCAATTGGTAACCTGATTTTTCCCCCCAGAGGATTCCACCATCCACATTAGCAATATAGCAGATCCTGTGCAGATGCAAGTGCTTCATTACACCATCTGAGGTTCTACTCAAGAAACAGTTCAGGCTTTGATCCACTTATAACTGTCACAGTTGTTTGCAAATGAGCCAGTTCATTTGAAGAAACTGGGAGGGGGAAGTGTCACTCCATGTCCTGTAGATATCTTCACAACAAAGTGATAAATACCAGATTGGCTACATCAGTAGAAAATGTTAAAAACATAGCACAGCTCAAGAGAAAAAAAAAATTGCTGAAATCCAGCTCTAGTTCAAATGTGGGCAAGAAGCTGCTTTTACACACAGGTTTTGCTCACAGCAGTTTAATTGATGAGGCAGCAATATCGTTGCTCAACTAAGTATAATCTTACTCCTAATGGGAAGGATCAGTTTTTGTTCAACATATATAATGACAGTATTTTGCCATCAAAATCAATGGCAGGACTTTGATAAGAAGTCAGGTGTCAAAAGATAAGAACAGGTGTCAAAATCTAAGTGGACAGTATTGGTTGAAAAGTAGTTATTTACACAGTTTTTTAAAATAGACCATCAGAAATTGATGAAGAATGAGTTGAGGGAGCCAGGAAAGTGTCTCAGTAGTAGAAGTTGGCATAGCTGATAATTGAGCTACATAGTCAAGAAGATAAAAGATGTATGTGTATTTCCTGGAGAAAGGGTTTCCCAGAATTTTGTGTGCTATTGATTTTGTTTTCATTTAAGTGACATATTTGGTTTTCTAAACTTCTTTCACTAAGCCTTTGTAGTGGTAAAACCAAATCTGACTTTAAAAAAGCAGTGATGCACTCAGATATGATAGCAAAATTGGCCATATAAAGGGTTGCACAGATAGAAACTGGCAATGTTGCAAATATTCTAAAAATTTCAAGGGTGACGCCTCACCAAGATATTTAATCCTATTAATTTAAGTGGATGTTTTCACTGATAAAGATAGTAATCAATAAAACAGCTACCAACAGTTAAAGGGGATGGCACCACTATGAGACTTCTGTTCTTCTGAGTCCCACTGCATGGCTGTTAATAACAGTTCTAACACATTTGTCTTTCTCGGTATATAACATTTTAAAATTGCTTTACCTTAGATTATCAAGGTCTTAACCCTATACATTTGGAATCTCAGAACTTATCTTTTGTGCTGAACATTTTTTGCTGTCTGATGCTGAACTGTAGAGGACTATTGTATCTCCATCTTCAAGACATACTTTCAAAATGCTGATAATACTGTATGATAGGACTGTCATATATAATTACCAGGTTAGCAGTTATGAGGACATTGGTATCTGATTCCCTTAGGTGTACAAACACATGACCATAACGTTGCAAACAGCTGTCCATCAACAGCTCTGCTTATCAACATCTATGTGGAAGGGTTTAAATTTCTTCTCTCAGTGCTTGTGAGCTAATATTCTCTGCTGCCTTTTCTGCAGCATTTCTCCAGCCTAGCTGCCAATCCAGAGGAAAAAAAAAAAAAAAAAAAAGCTAACAAAATTTACTGCAGTGTCTTTAGAAAGATAGTGAAGGTCAGACTAATCAATCTCAAGTAAAAATGACACTACATGAAAATGCCCATTTTATCTGTATCCATATTAATTCCTGCCTTACAGAACTTTGACATCCTGCTTCTCAGATCAAGTCTCAGTGCTGTTTCTAGGAAAGCACTTCCACCTTTTCTATAGTCAGCTGCTGAAATATTCTCCTACTTTATTCCATGTCTGTTCTCATTCACCCCATTCCATACAAAATATTGAGTTCCCAGCAACGTCCCACAGCATCATCTGCTTCAGTCACATAACTGCGGTGTTCTCCAGTTTTTCATAGCAATGTAAATATAAAATCATGTAGGTATGTGATCCAGCTAGGCAGCCCTCAGTTTCTCATACTCTTACTAAAGCAGTTACTCAAACAGAACCAAAATCAATCCACTTAGAAAAACATTTTTAAAAATAGTTATTCCTATAGGTAACTTCTCAGCTGGTGTAAGTTAGTAAAGTTTGATTGACTTTGTGTCAATTTAATCCTCATTGGCCTTAATAGAGTAATACTAACTGGGGATATGACACTAAGGAGTTGAACCTCTGGAAGCCACAGAGCCACATTTGATAAAGAACAGCATTCTAAAACATATTAAGATTGTAAACAAACAAACCAAGCCAAACAAACAATACAAAAAAACCCAACAAAAAACAAAACAAAAACAAACAAAAATGCAACAAATCCCCCCCAAACAAAACAAAACAAAAAAACACCACACCAAAAAAATACAACCACAAGGGCAGGTAGCTGGGTGGAGAGAGGGAGACAGACTGCCACAGTGGGATGACTATAACAGAATTTACCTGTGAAGCTACAGCACAGAATTCACATGAGAAATGCTACAAGTTTTTTATCCCAGACCAAGGCTTTTATTCCAGTCTTTCGTAGATCTAAGTGAATCCAACCACCAGGCAGCCTGTGGAAAGCAGTCTCCATGAGGTTTGCCACCTGCAGATCTGCTTCTTCTATCTTTTTATTATTTGCTTTGATTAATAAAGTTTTCTTGTGTTAGTTACCATGAAAGGCTGCTTTTCATTTGGGTTTCTTACTGTTCTTTGAAAAATTTTCCCCCGTGGGTGTCTAACACATCTTCCATCCCTCTTACAGTTGCTTACAAAATTCTGTTTTTGCCATTTTCAGTAGGTTTAAAAATCTATTTCTGTAATAACACTGAAGTCCTGCCTTGGCAATTTATGAAGACCTTCCTTAAAATTCAGATAAATTATGAACTGTCAATGTCAATCTTGAGTGTAATCTTATCAAAAAACTTGAGGTTAATTAGGAAGGATCTCATCCTTCTAAATCCATATAAGCTTAACATAATAATTGAGAGCTGAGATCGATTACTCATGGTATGTCAAGGGTATGAACTTATACGGTAATGATTGAGTGCTTGGCCTGAATGCTCCAAAGTCAAGGTCAGAAAGCATGCCAAATAAAGATTTAAATTTCTTGAAGTCACAAGTTGTGGGGTAGGGGAGGGAATGGCATGAAAGTCTTAGGTGTAGAACTAGTAGTCAGGGTGCATACTGATCTGAACCTTTGAGGCCAAATTCAAAAGACATTGTAATAGTAGACACAGAGAGAATGTGGGAATTACCAACTCTGAAAATACGGAAGGAAATAGTTTAAAAGCATTTTCATGAAGTGATTCAGAATTTTCATTTCACATAAAAGTAGAAAGTTTTCCCAGTGAGTAAATAACTTTTACTAAACTTATTAGTTAAACAGTAGTTACTGAAAATAAAGCCCTCTCTCCTGGGCAGTGCATTAGACATTCATTGTGCCACAGACTCACTTTAATATGCCACTGACCCTGCCTTCCAACTATGATTTTCGTAACATTCTCCAGTTCTCTGGAAACACTTTGTCACGCTTACTTTAATCATATCAAGACAAGGAGAGTTCTAAAGCATTCCTCCTCACTCTGGAAGGAAAAAACCAAAAGGCCTGGAGGAATGCTAATCTTTTTTTTTTCCATTTTTTTCATTTTCTGTTTTTCACTTCTTTGTCATTGCTTCTCATTTTTTCTTTTTCTTTTAATAAGCAAAACACATAGCCTATGAAATATATTGTCACCAACACTCCTGAAGGAGCTGCCTCCCAAGTGAACCATTGAAACAGAGAGTGGACTGGGTGTGCATACGTGTATCTGTCTCTGTAGAATCCTGAAAAGAATATTTGTCTCAAAACAGCCACTCGGATAAAATGGACATTGCACTTGGGTGGAGGACTCATTTGATAAGCCAGCTGAACTCTGTTGTCTCAAGGAGAGACCCTCATTTGGGTAACCACCCTGATAAACGGGGCCTTATTCTCACAGGAGCAGCCCCTCCTTTAGTGGCCATCCCAACAAGCTGAACACTGTCCCTGCAAGGGGAGCTCTGTTTGATGGCCACCCTGACAGGCAGGACACCATCCTTATTCCATAAGGGACAGGGGCAGGCAAGCTGCACCCTGGGGAGGCAGAAGGACATCTTGTGTGTGCGCCGGGTAAAGCCACTGGAGAGGGCATATGTGCAGAAATAAGGATTATTGCTGTGCCATCCCATCTGGAGGGGTCCAAGTGAACATCTGGTTTGGAAAAATATGCCAAAGCCCCCCCGAAATGGTGGGGTCGGGAGGCATAAAAGAGACACACTCAAAATGCTGGTTGTGTGCCCACCATCCAAGGACCTGAACTTCCTACCAAGATCATCACTAGATCCAAGGGTGGTGATATCTTCTCTCTCTCTTCCTTACCTTTATCTTTACCTTTCTCTCCCTCTCTCTTTCTTTGTCTCTCTTTCTAACCTTATCTTGGCACATAAGGGTAACATAGTTTCTAAGTTTGTTAAGTTTTACTACCTGTTGCTTTGTGAAGTTTTACTAGTTGTAACCTGTTCTTTTGACAACTTCCTTCAGTTTTGCTAAATTGTAATCCATTGCTTTGAAAGTACCATCCTTTATAATTCTGCTAGTTGTAATATGACATGCTTTATAATCTTACTCACTTTTAGGTAAAGTTGTGCTTTTATACAAACCTCCTGAGTAATAACCTTACTCCTGAGTACCGTGCAGAGAATTCCCAAACTTAATCTCGTTGAATGGGTTGGTAAAAGAGATTAATTAGAGGAGAAGAAGGACTGGTCCCAGCTGCACCAAGGCAGCTCTGAGGAAGTTTAGAAAGCAAGGGGATCCAGTCCAAATCTCCCTGGGTCAACCCCCACTCTGGGGAACCCCACCCATGCCCACCCTGTGGGATGTGATGTTTGGTTTGGCCCCCGCATCTGGGGAGCCGCGCTCACTCTGTGAGACATGACAGTGCCGCACCCACCTTGTGGGGCGTGACAGTCTCATTGTGCCACAAGTCCAGAACAGTATTCCCCAGAAGAGGATTTAAAACTTTAACAAATTGCTTACAGCCTTGGGTATGGCACTAGATTAAAACTGGGATTTTTACTGCAGGCTTACAGAGTAGGACAGAGGAGGTAAGGACCCAAACCTCTCAGACACCGTGGCACTGATGGTTGGTGTTTAAGTCCACCATCCATCCACACCTGCCACCCTAAAAATAGGTTGATATCACAGTGAAATTGTGAGACTAAGCACGCTGTGAAGATCTCTCCTCTGATACAAGGCAGTGTATTGTAAAACATTAAAATCAGACCTGTGCAAGATAGTTCAGTTACCAGGGGCAATATAAATGTGTCCGTGCAGCGTTCCATCAGGATGGTTTGCACAGCAGGCAAATTCCCATTCTGCAGAGATCCTGGTACCAGGCTAGCCCAGTGAGGTGCACTTTCCCTCCAAGACAGCTTAGGACTCTATAATGGCAATGTAGTATTGGCATAAGCTTTAAGGAGGAAGGAGCATATGGGTATCATGCAGCAAGATAAATACATGCAAGACTCAAAGGAAATCTTTTGTAATCACATTGCAGCTTTCTACATATGAAGAGGAGGAGTACTACTGAGGAGTATTCTTCGTGGGGTTTGTCCCTCAGTATGCTCACAAAACCCATGCCACCACCTTGGAGGATGTTATGGCTACAGGAAGCTTTGTAATTATGTGTAGGCCACTAAGGGCTAGAGCTTTAAGTTAGCTAACTTCCACCTTGCCCAGTATGAATACAGGCTGCCAGACAGAAGCCCAGGACTGCAGACTTGTGACCAAGTCACAACATGCCAGCAGTGCTGATGTGACTCCTGGGTGCATGTTCCCAGCCATACAACAGAGGTTTGCCTTTGTGTTTATCGTGAGCCAGGAATGCACAGTGGTGGCACAGCTGGTGCCATGAAATTTGTCAACCCACAGCAGCTTCATCATGTGCTTGCACTTTATGGAGCATGGAAAATGAAGGAAAACTTCAGGGGAGAGAAAGTGTTACAAGTCTGAGAACAGGAATCAGGGATAAATGAAGAAATGTAAGAAAAGAAGACTGTGTCAGGAAAGTGGAAGGGGGAAGTGATGAAAACTTGTTGGTAACTGCATGTGGACACACTCTGAAGCAATATCTGAGGAACTGTCATTCCTCAAAGGTGTGCTTTCTGTTTCTTTATGCCCTACAAATCTAGTCATAGCATTAAATTTATGTCTTCATTTTCAAACCCATCATTTCAAACAATATAAAAGCTTAATATTTACAGCAACACAAAATCAGGCAAGGCAAAGCTCTAAAAAGCCTTTTTGGATATTCAGACAATAAATTTATGCTGCTGTGTGAAAACCTTTTTGAGTCTCTGTCCTGCTAGTAGCATTGCAAATCCTCAGTCTATAACTTGGCTTGCTGAAGACCTCAAGCAGGTCTTTATTAATATGCTTCCCAGAGACCCAGGTTGCTCTGTATAGTAACTGTATTTTCTTAGCAATCAGCTACTGCATACAATATAATTTGAAATCAGGCTGAATTTTTAGTGACTACCTGTGGCTCAGCGCCCTTTTCATCAGTTCCTCAAAGTCAGAAGATGTATTTTGTCACCTAGAAGCTCTGCAACTGCCCACCCAGAGTTTGGTTATTTAATGCTTTGAGTGCTGTCTCATGCTAATGCTTGACAGCTACAGTTGTCATGACTACTCAGCACCTATGTAAGGGCTGTGTTGGACAGCTATTGTGATAATTCCTTGGCATTATCCCTAAACAATTTCCCTGTCCTTGCTTCAAAGACTTCTCTTACAGTCTCTGAGAGGCTGGACACAGAGGCAACGTTGTCATCCAATGGAGGAAGCACTGCAGTATCAATTTGAAGCTGACCACTGTGCCTGCCCATGTGGCTTCTGTGGGCATGACACTGTGCTAAATGATATTTTCCTTATAGCAACACAACACAAACTCCCTGGGCCTCCCTGAGAGTCAAAGTGCCACAACCCACTGGCACAATCAGGCCTACCTGACATGTTTAGGACATGGGCTACTGGAACATGGGCTACATGTGGGGGAGGCCACAGCACTTCTCCTCAGACTTGTGGTTCACACGACGAGTATGTGTCCTTATGCGTAGGTGAGTCAAAATAGGACCCTATAATGTGAGGCTTGACCTCAGCTTATGAGGTTACACCTTATGTCCTTTAAAAAGGACAGCTGCAAGATGGTCACAATCTTTCAACATATTCTTTCCCCGGAACCTATTCCCATCATTTCAGAAGCCAAACTCCATCACTCACCCCACAAGCTCTTTTTGGTTTATCAGTGATACACCACAGTAAAAATAATCAAGATCCTAAGGCTCAAGATAAATATTTTTATGCTAAAAGTAACAACGAAACTGTGCTCCGTTTCCTTGTTTCTCGAGTGGGTTTTGAGACAAGCTTAATAGTGGTCGACTCACAAATCAATGTCTGTCTTTGAGAAAACTTTCTGTGGGGTTGATAGACAGCTAGCATACTCTAAGGCATTTTCTTCTGCATTACTTGGCAGGAAGCCTGAGACAGTTTGAACAACATTGTGCACAATGTGCCCAGCTCAGCCAAAACTCATTAAGGGTCTTGTCTTCTCTTGTGCGCCTTGTGAAGCACATTACTGCACCCCTGATGGGCAGCAGTTATGCTAAGATTAAAGATCACCAAATACCTTTAATGTACCAGTCAAATCGTATTTCTCAGCTGTGTATATGTTGGTAAATGTTCTGCTGCTTTACCAGATGAAGGATGGAGTTGTAATGGCTGTTCTCCAGCTACCAAGCTTGTAGTTAAGGAATTGCTCTGAAAGGTTTCATGGGATGATAATTTCAGCAAAATGTGAGGCAGTTGCTGAAAGATGCTGAAGTTCATGACTGCATTAACTCTGGTTACTGTTGAAAGACTTTTCCCTGGTGAACAATGAAAGACCCATGTATCTTTGATCACTGTGAAATATATTTTAAAGGAGTGGATTTTGCCCTGGGATTCCCACTGATATATAAGGCAATCACTTTAGTTAAAGCTCCGTTTACAATTAGTGACTTCACAGTTAGCACTGCTGACTCACAGCATTACAGACTGAAGGAAGAATGCACTGTTGTGTTTCTGCTGAACTGGGTGTTGCAGATAACCTCCTTCCTCCTTCATGTACTTTCCTTTTTCAATTTTTCTGTTTCTGAGAGTGTTCAACTACTGTAACATTTGCTAGCTGGTTCCATTGTTTTAATATTGCCAAACAACAACCACCACCACCCCATTTTCAGATGTTTACACAGGTAGACTTCACTGTGTCAGCCAATTCATGATAGAAGGGCCTTAAGCAAAGCCAGCCTTCCTGATAAAGGGTAGTTGCCACATATTGGCATGATAATGACATGATAATTTGATCTCTTTTGTTCTAAATGCAAATAATAAAGGAAAAACACTTCTAAACCTGGCAGTTTGTGATACCATCCTACACTGGACATAGATGTTTCAGGGACTTACAGCATTTCCACAACCATTTATGTCCAAAGATAACTCAGTAACGATAACAATGATGAGAAGAATACCAACATCTAGCTTAAAGTGAACACTCAGCTCAGCAGACGTAGAGAAAGACAATAGGTCACAATATGGAGATAAGAATTAGTTAAATTTAGAAATATAAGTCAATGGATTGCCCTTATGTAAACTCTGTAACTGCTAATACACAGGACAAAATAACAGATGAACTGAGGGAGTGAAGAGGAGGGAGTACATTCTGCCAGAGGGATTTGCTTTACCATTTTTATTTTTCCTATTTCAGTACTGCAAATGTCCCTCTCCCTTTGCCCTCCTATCTACAGCTCAGCTGAGGTGAGAAGCAGCTACAGAAAACATCATATTAATAGCTCCAAGATCATGGGTTTTGTTAGGAAAGTAACACAAGCCTGGTCCTTCATCAACGAATCTATACTGATTAGCACCAGTCAAGGCCTTACTACCTTAAGAGTAGTTCACCCACAATGACACTACCAGTGGTAATAAGGAGAATTATTCAATCAAAGCTCAAATGCTGTGAAAATGAAATGAAATAAGGCTCTGCTTGATATATCAGAGTAAATAAATATTTTTGTTTTGACTGGATAAATCATGGAACAGAGATATGAAAAACAACTGAGACATCTAAAGCAAAACTTGCCAAGAGGTGGACAAGATTCAGGAACAGACAAGTCAAGGGGATGTACAATATGAAAAGGATTTCAGCCAAATATGGGTAGCTTAAGAAGCACCAAAAAGCATGACAGATTTTTCAAAAACAGATTTGACAAGGATCTTCAAAGCACACCGCCTTTGTCAGCAGCTGATAAGAGTCTTGTCAAAGCCAAACAGTGACTTCTTTAATTCCCAGAAGTCCTTCTTCACCATGCAACCCAGAGGCACCTCACTCCCAGACTGAGCAGGCTGAGATAAAGTGCCCATAGAGCTTATCAGGTTAATCAACCGGTTCCAAAATGAGTCATGTTTGAAAGAAAATCGGTTGGGGAAGATGATGTTACTAAAATTGTTCTAAAGCAACTAGACTGGGGAAAGAAGAGAGGAACGGAAAACATCATTTTTTTTAATGATACAAACATTTTGCAGGGTTTTAGACTTAAAAGACTTTCCCTGCATTAGTGTAATTAATGAACAACAGAAGGTAAAAAGAATTAGTTGGGATTAGTAGATGCACTCACGAGTCAATCTGGAGTTGTATAGGACAACAAGATGCAGTTTAAAAATTGTACACAAGATGGCATGAGGATGCTCCACCAGAATTAGTTTAGTATTTGGTGCACCAACCCCAATGCCCTTATATGACTTCCGTTGGAAACACGTGAGGACATCAGCTTAAAGAATAAGCTGTTTACTCAGAGCTGTACTGTGGTTAACAAACCTACATACAGTAACATTTTCAAACTACCTTGACCTTTAACCAAGATGCTCTGTGGTGTTAGAGAGATGCAAACTCATCTTTTGCAAACACAGCTAACCTCAATTTGTGTTAATCTGTAGTCTATAGTCTGCTGAAAGCACAAACACAGGGTATGTTAGGCAAAGTCTTGGATGTGAAAAGCTTTAATTTGTCTCTTGAGCAATTATTACTGGTCTCACTAAATAATTTTAAGATTCAAGTAAAGAGGACACAAAAATAAATGACTCCTACACTAGGATTAAACTTGGAAAACAAAACAATGGGCATCAGGAAACCCAAGCAAATTTGCTGGATCTAGCAAAAATATGTACAAAAGAGTCAGCTTTTACCACAGATAGAACTTCCAGACAAAGCCTATTGTTAGCCCCATAACCCCATCTCCTATTTATGCACATTGATCAGACCCTCCTGAACCTCAGGAAAAATCTCTGAGCCCCTCTTTGTATAATGGATGGTCCAGTGGACTTGCTCCAATATGCCTGTCTCTCTTGTAGTTGAAATCCCAGCACTGGATCCAGCAATCCACCTGTGCCTCACCAGGACTGAGCAGGGGGAAAAAAAATCACTTCTCTTTTCCTGCTGACAATGCTGGTCCTGACACAATCCAGGAGGCTCTTGGCCTTCTTTGCCAAAAGGATGCAATGCTGGCTCACAGTCAGCTTGGTGTCCACCAAGGCTCAGGCAGAGCTGCTTTCCATCTGATTGACCTTCAGCTTGTACAGATGCCTGGGGTTGTTCCTTCCCAGGTTCAGGACTTTGTTGAACTTTATAAAATTCCTGTTGGTCCATTTCCCTACACTGTCCAGGTCCCTCTGGATGGCAGCACAACCTCCTTGTCTATGTGCAGCTCCTCACAGTTTTATATCATCTGGAAACTTGCTGAGGATGTACTCTGCCCCATGAATCCAGGTCATTAATGAAGATGTTAAACAGCACTGGACTCCAGCATACAGCCACTAAGGACAGGACTCCAGCTGGACTTTGCACCATTGGTTACATTAAAGAAGAATGCATCAGTGCACAAGGCTAGATATGGCACTCAGTGTTGAAAAGTCAACATTGCTGAGGAAGCATAGCACTTAGATCAGATCTGATATGGTAGAGGTAAATGACAATGTCAGAATTTGTGGGGAAAAAAAAAAAAAAAGGCACAAATGGGTTGTGCCAGAATCCTGAGCACAAGCACATGGGGACTGCCTTTTGTCTCAGAAAATGCTAAGCTTTCAACAGAAACAAGAATGTCCTCTGTAGTTTTAAGCAGTAATAAATTTGTTGGTTTTTCACCAGATAGTCATTTTCTCCAGAAACGATTATCACTATAGTCAGATTAAATGACAAGACTTGGAGACTTCAGGAAACATATGGATTTTATAATATGAGCAAAAACGTCAAGTGACTTATTCACATTTAATTCCCAGTAAGGGTTATAAATTTAATAGGAAAAAAAAAAAAGGTTATTAACTACAGCAACATAATTTTCCATGTGCACCAGTGAACTGTGTAAAACATCTGAAGGGAAACTTGCTACAGAGCAGGTTGCAGGGAAGATACATTGAGAAATTTTGTGCTGTCCTTGCCTACCTATCAGCTTTGCTTCACATCACTGAAATGTAAAATAGAAGTGTTGCTATTTAATCAATTTGGAAATATCTATAATTGGAGATGAAAGAAAGGAAATTTTGTAGGGAGGTCAAGTACACCAGAAAAAAACAAGAAGAGAAGGATGAAAGTGAAAGCGTAAGACAAAAGTACCTTAAACTACACCGTTATCTTTCACTGACCCTAACAAAATAAGTTAAGAACACCTGAACATCCTGCATGTTCAAGTGTGGTTTTGTGAAATTTGGGCTTCCGTGACATTTGGGCAACAGTGACAAGATCAGTTTATGGAGCTACCACCCACTCCATCCTTTCCATCACATCTGTTCTCATCCCCAGTTCATACCTACTCCTTTGTACTTGAGATGTGCTGATACATGGGTATGTTTCAAACCCCTTTCTAGCCTAGAACCAAAGAATGTCTTTTCACTTGGTCCTGAGAAGCTGCAGCATCACTCCTAGCTGTACTGAGGGGTCAGTACTAAGGCAGGGCCAGGAAAAGGCAGGGACTTTTTGAACTAAGAGTACACTTGTGAAGCAACATTGTAAGTATCAACTGGTCACTGTTGGTCACAAAAGTCTAGTGAACAAAGGACTTCACCTGACAGGTGTCACTCAGCTTTAAGAGGCAACTAAATAAGAATTTAAAACCTGAACCTTGCAGATGTTGGCAGTAGGTCCTTGGACTTTGTATGTGGAAGCGGGCACATTCCTGAAGATGTGCAGGTACTTAGGCATCCTGCCCTATTCCATTTCAAGGAATGCTCCACAGTCCTACATGTGCTGCTGGAAAATGTAGGAATTAGTCCTTATTTCTCTTCCCTTCATTTAGATTGACTGGAATATAACTCTGGGATGTGAGCAACCCCTGTTCAAGGATTGTAACCTCGATGATCTCCCTGAAGATGACATCACCACTGACCTTCATTTATTTTTAGACAGATTGTTGCCAGTCTCACTTGTCCATTTTGTACAGAATACTCCCATGATTCCTGAGCCAAGGGCAGGGTTAGGTTAGCACAGTCACTGAATACCAGTCTCTGCCCAGTGTTTACCTCAGGCAGGCAAGTCCCTGTAAGTTATGCCTGACCTGACATAGGCTATTACCTAACTGTTTCTGCAGCCTGAAGCACTACCAACCACAAACTCCTACACCTTGAAGATTTCCTGGATTGGGAGCACCACTGAAGAGTCTGATAATCTTTATTTTTATTTCATACTTAGCCAAAGATTAAACAGTACCCAATGATTAGATTGAGAAAGGTAGCAATCCAAAACCTAGAGAAATTTCTGTATCATACCCTTACCAATCAAAACAGGATGACAAGCCAGAAATAGAACAAACTTTTCTTTATGGTCACATATTAGATTTGTATAAAGCTGTACTTTAGTGGGGTACTTAAACAGCTTGTCATGCTTACTATTAGCATCACTCATGACTAAAAGCCTGCATAAAAGTGATGTAAATAAGCAGAACCTACTCCCGTTTCTGTTTAGGGGTAAAGAATCATCAATTGGAGTCAATAGCAGTACAAGAGTACCTGACTTGGGTCACAATTACCTACTTGCGTAGCTGCTCTTGAATTTGCTGGTTCAAATGTATTTGAACTAAGACAAAGTACAATATAATTGGTTGAACATACAGTATGCAGAACCACAGAAATAATAAAATAATAATAATACAGAAGCAGAGAGAGAGAGAGTCTTTCCTTGTAGAGAGCTCCCAGAAACCACTATTCTCCAAGGCTGCTCCTAAAAGGGAGTGGGGGGAGATGGTGTTTTGTGCAACTTGGGGTTCAGGACAAATGTATTCCTGTAGGCTGTTATCCCTTCTGTAGCATAGGAGAACCCTTTTGGCAATCTGCTTCAGTTTTCGTCTAGCTATTCCTGTAATTCCCAAACTTTTAGGTGAATTCGATTCAATTAGTACTTAACTCTAGCATAAAGATCCTCTGTTTTCTCACACCCTTTCCACTCCACTGAAGTACAGACTCGGATGTCTTCCATTCCTCCATAGCAAAGCACATTGTACACACCCCTCATTCACAGTCTCTGTCCCAGCTTTGCCTTTCCAGCAGCTATGGACACTTTTGAAGTCTATGTAGTCTGGTCTTCTGCTAATATTCACAAGTTATTTGGGTACAACAGTTCAGAGGAAATTCCTACCTACTCTTCTTTATGGCTTCTCTCCCCTGGGAACTAGGTAAAATAGAAGCATTCTGATTTGCCTCTGCAGTGCTCTTTCCTAAACATCTAGTTCCTCTCCTTCTGCCTCCAGTAAAGTTGTTGCCTAAGTCCTCCTTTATTTTGCTGTCCTTCCCTGGAGAGTCTTTGAAGGTCTCTTTCTTATTCATTTTTTATTTCTGATTCCATCTCCCATTCTTTTTGGAAAGAGATAGTACAATTCTCCTTCCTGGAACTGTTTCACCCATGACATACTTTCCCTTGGAGTCATGCCAGCATCAGATCTTCCACCTGCCAAGGACTAGAGCTGTACAACTCAATTGCCAATGCCTGATAGCCATCTTTTCAGAGCTTTCTTTTAAAGAGGCCACAACGTGGACTTTCTGCCCTAGACCCTAAGGGGTCTAAAGAAAATACCATTAAGGGACATAATTAGCAACTTAGAGTCTACTCATTTAAACTAGTCACCTAGACTCAGTTAAAATTAATAGTGCAGGAAAAAAAGTGGTTTAGCAGAAATTCGTCTCATCATGAAATAAATATCTAAATATGATGAGGTGATTTGCACCTTAAAAGCTCTTGTTTACTGCTCCAAAAGGGCACTGTACAGTGACTTGCTTAGACAAATACCTCAGTGCTGCAGATTAAAGAGGTATGAGAAGAGCATCAGACAAAGTAACTCTGAGAGAAGTGCTCTATCTCCATCAGCAGCATTTTCTTTTTTAGATCAGACTGATGATCTTTTTTCCTATTCTTTTTTCATTCAACTTCACACATATTTGCAGAGATGGCAGAACCATTTGAAATATCTTAATTCTTCAAGGAGAACTGGGATCACATTTTTTGCAATTGTTTTTGTCCCTCTTTTTTTTACTAGCTCTGCACACTATTGTATATGCAACCCTGGTTGAGTACTTGTAAACACATTCACTGCTTCATTTTATGTCGTTATAGCAATCTTTATTCACCAGCAGATGTTATGTCATATGAGTATACTAGATGCCCATCTGTCCCACGTACGTTTCTAAAACACAAAAGTCAAAGGCTGAGTGCTCCCACCAGTGTGGGTACAGAAGGTCAGTGCTAAGATGTACCATTGCTATTTTTTAAGCAAACACATTTAGCCATCAAAGTTGATTACCAGGCACTTGTGTAAAAATGGCTATATTAAGTCTGGATGCTTTGCAAATAGAAGATTTTTACAGTGCAGGTATAAATCAGTTCCCAAAGTCAGTGGAAGTTTTGCTGAACACTTTTCAAATGATCAGAAACCTGAAAAACATGACCCTTGTCATGATCTCGGCTCACTTAGTCTAGAGAATTGAAAACTAAGAGGTGTGATGATAACAGCTTTCAAATATGTAAAAGGTTGCTATGAAAAAGGAAGGAGATAAACTGTTTTTCTTATACATTGTGGAGAGGAAAAAAAATAGTGGACTAAAATTGCACGGAGGCAATTTCAGTTCGACACTAGGAAAAGCTTTTCTTAAGCATAAAGACAGATTGCCTGGGCTGGGCATGGAGTCCTAATGTTGGCAGTTTTTTAAGAACTGGCCAGACAAACATCTATCAGTCTGGTTTAGGAAACACTGATCTGGTGTCAGGGCTGGGGGAATGACTCTTCAAGACCCTTTCCAGCTATCTTTTCTACCAATTTATAACTCATCAGGAAGAAGCATTAACACAACCTTATTGTCTTCTTGGAAAACCATAGAATCATCATCGTTGGAAAGGACTTTCAAGATCATCAGTCCTACACCACTTTAACCACTAAATCATCTCCCAAAGCCCCACATCTACCCATTTTTTTAACACCTCCAGGCATGGAGGTGTTAAACTCCACCACCACCATGAGCAACCTGTTCCAGTCTTTCACCACTCTTTCAGGGAAGCAATTTTTCCTAATACCTAATCTGAATCTCAGATGGTGCAATTTGAACCCATTACCTCTTGTCCTGTCACTATTATTCACATATCAATATTATCACATTTCATTAATTAGCATATTTCATCAGACAAATACAAACCTGCTGCAACACGAAATAAAACCTGTTGCCACAGAGGAACACCTGTTTGATGAACATGGAGCAATTAATGTCCATAGAGCTCAGCAGCTCCCATCCCACTTGTCTCCCTGTGGGGGATGACCAGACAGCTCAGCTTGGCTGTCAGAGAAGATCTGCTTTCCCTGACAAGATACAGAATTCTCAGATATTATTATGAGATCCCCTTCTATAAAATCCCTGTGATTTTATAGGTTTGGTCCTTCTGCATCTTTATGCTCTCCAAACATCCAAAGATCCAAACAATAAGTTGAGGGCAAATACATAGTATAAACCAGACTATTTACTGATAGTAAACACTGTAAGCTTGTAGTGTTCTTCGCTTTGTTGGCATTTCTGGTTTTGTAATGATGAATTTCAAGGGTAAAATAAGAACTCTATGCCAGGCATAGCAAAGTGCTCTGAATTTAGAGTGACAGTATTTTACTGTGACTTTTCTTAAGAAATGGATCCCAGGCAATTCAGTGATAGAAAATACTGTCTCTTAACCTAATTTTATAATGCAATCAGACTGACCTCTCCTACACACAGTAACTGAGAAAAAAAAAAAAAAAAAAAAAAGAAAAGCCTCCAACAGACTAAACAGAAGCTACCCTAGTTTTTAATCAATAGTCCTATTCCCACTGGCTATGTATTTCAGTTCAGAACATTGTAATTAAATATTATGATGAGCTGCATTTCTTTATGAATGAAACCTCTTCCTCTCATATACATTTCAAAATAAAATTTATACTATAAAGTATTTTCTTCTAAAATCCAATCAAGGTGTGTCTAAACAAAATGAAAATAAAAGGCATCTCTAAATTTGAAGACATTTATTTAATTCTGGCAATGAAATACTTTACTGTCAAGTTTTTGGGGGGCTTCAGAATACTGGAAGGATATTAATAGTATTGTTCAGACAAAATGTTACATGCTACAAGATATATTATAAAATGCAGCTTGAAATGAAAATCAAGAGCCTATATGTAATCTTCATATTCAACCAAGTCATTCCACTGATTCCTGTAGATCTACATTCCAGATTAAGATGAATGGGGTTTCAGTCCTACATAGATATTTCAAACCTATTTTCCTTTGAAAAATGTAGTTTTGCAATAATTCATAAGAATCTTGAAGCGCAAACAGTAATACTGGTAAGTTCACACACAGCCTAGCATTTTACCCATGTGCAGTTTATGAAATTGTAATTAGAACTACTACTGCTTAGCAATCACATGAACAAAAGCACTAAAAGATTTGCATTTCTAATAAAGTTTCACCACTTCTTGCTAATAGATAAAACTATGATTTCTTCTTAGAGGTAAGGCAAAAAAATCTTTGTAACTTTGCTATTTTTAAAAGGCTAAAAAGCCATATGAAGGTGCTGTGAGGACAGAAATATCCTTGTTCTAATCCTCAGTGATCAGTAGCAGATCTACAGTGATTCTGCTTTGCATAAGTATATCCTTTCGCCCTTGACTTTACCGCAGGCTAAAGTTAATGGGCCAAATGCATCCATTGACTAAAATGGTCTTACTCCAAGGATAAGTTTGGCTTGCCATACAGAAACACAGTTGAAAGCAGCCTAAAGAATTGTAATCATAAGAAATAAGCCTTCATCCTGGCACCACCTCTTAAGAATGTTGCTTGCGTTAGATACTTATTCAAGGTCAAACCTGCAAATTAGAATGAACAAATGTTGTTTTCAAACAATTACTTCTCGGTTTAGTAAGTGATAAATTAATTTACTTAAGTTTTCAGCTCTGAGGCTGTCAGAGCCAAATATCTCCTTTTGAGAGATCAGTTCTTTGAGTTCTTTAAGTATTACATGCACAAAAGTTTCCTCTAAGTCCACATGCACAGACAGATTGCATAAAGGAAATTAAATGGATAGCTTTTCCCCCAAGTTAGACGTTTTGTAGGCTGGATTCTGCCACACCTAATGTCACGTTAATAATAGTGCAAATTAAATAACAGCGTTTACCAGATGTGTTCCATGAGATTATTTATTCAGCCAGATCTGCCTCTGTGTCCACAGGTATCTCCACTGAAAAATCTTCAGAAGTCTGTCACGATGGGAAGTTAAAAAGACTGAAAGTGACACCACCAACAGCTGCTTGTATTTCACAAAAAAAGGGAAATGTTTCCCCACTGTACTCATAACAGAGGAACGAGTGGATATTAGACTACTTATTAAAGAACTATGCAGCATTTAAGTGGATATCTAACTCAGGACCCTGATGCCTCTGTTACTTGTGAGTCACCTTAATATTTTGTCTAGAAGATAGGAAGTTCAGAAGGAGGTGTTTTCTTCTTTAAATTAAGAGGCTTCTGAGCAGGCTTTGCAGAAGAATGTATAATAGGGTAAAAGCACTCTCATGAGATATTTATAGTTATGTGGCTAAGGAAAATCCTGTACTTAAAATGCAAGGCCTTGAGGGTTCAGTTGTAACATGAAGTATGCTACATACCTCAGAGGGCAAAATGATAGAGAGGACCACCTTATGGAAGGATCAGCTTAGCTGAAAGAACAACCAGCAGACCCTTCTAGTTCTGTCTAAGATATAGAAAATCAAACAACCAGAGGCTATGCTGTACCATAATAATGCAAATTACACCTTCATTTTTGTATCACAGAGAATGGCAATTCAACGTGATCTCCGTGGAAAAAAAGACTTGCACAGTCCTACACTGTAGACAATATCTTCTCCTTTTCAAAAGATTAAGAAATTATTTTATTGCAACTGAAATAATTTTTTTTCTTTTTTCTTTTTTTAAATCACAGCGTACTAGTAGCCTAGGAGCTTACCAATTTAGCAAAGAAAGCCATAAGAACAAAACCAAAGGTTGGGGTCTGAAGCCTAACTAATTCAGGATAGGAATAAAGAAGTACTGTTAACAGCTAAATCAGACAGTGCTTTGTGCAGAAATATGGTATATTCTCCTCCTTCTGATGCCTTTGGGAAAACACTGGTTGCCCACATGAAAATTTTCTTCATTTAATAGAAAATGTTGGGCTTGTATCAGGAAGCACCGTGTGCTTTTAGCCAGACAACAGCACTGAACTGAATGTGCCTAGACCTGTACCGGTGCCCTAAAACCTAATACTCAAAACCCCCAGGTATTATTAAAATATAAAAAAATAGAGCAATTAACTTTTTAGATAGAGAAAAATCTCAGGCACCAAGAAGGGTATTAGAAATGTTTAACAAGTTCTTCTTCTTCTATACTATCCTTGCTGGCAGGTACATCTTCCAGTCTTGGTTTCAGCTACTCAGTGCTTTTCTGATGCAAACCTTGTGCAGCCTTGCTTGTTGCATGGGAAAATGTTTCTATTTCTCTGAGGAGAGCTCAGCAGATGTTTTCTCTCCAGCCAACCTCTCTGGGACTGTCTACCCCCAGCAGGTTCACCTGCTCATATCACAAAGACCAAACAAACTTTTCCTCTCAGGGTTTCAGTCCAGACAATTGAAGGAACATAATTCACCTCTTAATGAAGTAAAATAAAAAGATATATGTATACAATCACAGATGTATATTAGACTGCTAAGTGTAGTTCATATACTGCTGTCTGTGTGTGCACGAGAGCACAAGTATGCAAGAACACAGACCTATGATCACCAAGAGATAAGCCCTAAGAAACATCATTCAGGTCAGAGAAAATGGTCTAAAGGCTTCTTCTGGATGCTGTTGCTGAACACTCTTGTAATTTACCTCCCTGTACCTCTAAACTTTGTGGAAATTGTTACAGCTTGACTGAGGAAAGAGTTTTTCTTCTAATAAAAAGAGTTTCTAAAAATCCACTTCTCCAAAGTACTTTTCTTTACATCAAGGACTCCTATTGTTACTGCATATTGTTACATGAGACTGCAGTGGCAGATCTGCCAGCATTTGAGTAGACAAATCTGAACATTTTCCATTTCATCAGACACTGCTTAAGTCACAAGCAGGCTCACCATACCTTACGTCTGTATGTTAAATCCAGAAATAAATAGATAGTCTCTAGTTCCTAAGTCCCAACCACAGAAGGAGGCAGATCACCTGAACAGTGCTGCTTATGGAGTGAATTAAAAAGACACCTCTGGTAGCAGACAGCAGTAGTATGCAGTCATTCTTCAGTCAAATGACCATGAAAAGAAAATGTTACACACACTTAGCATGACTATTATCATATTAATTTACCTAAATTTGTATATAACTATCCACTCTGGAACCCTGAACTACTTGTGTTCCCTTGTCTGATCAGAGAGCACTGCCTCTTCTGCTTACTTCCTCATCAGAAGATGACATTTCCACTGAACCATGAACCCACTTTGGCATAATGAATGTTCCTGGATGTTCCTCAAAATGTGTCACAAAGTGAACATCCTTTGTCTACTCCAATTATGTCAGCATTGTTCCCTTCTTCTAGCTGTCATTTGAGTACCTTTTGTTTTCAGCCTTTCTTCTAAGCATTAAGGGCTTTCTT
Organism: Florisuga fusca; assembly: GCA_038090715.1. NCBI lineage: Eukaryota > Metazoa > Chordata > Aves > Apodiformes > Trochilidae > Florisuga > Florisuga fusca. The sequence goes on along the minus strand of JAAWXA010000004.1, from coordinate 33,596,212 downwards.
CCTGAATCATTACGTTTGTGTCTGATCACTGAGAAGAGTCCCCATGCTGCCTGATGAAATAAGGGGAGGTTACCATTTCAATACCCTTTGTTATATCTTTTACCTGGAAAGAGGATCTGATCCTGTGTTACTGATAGATCAAAGGTCTTCCAATGACTACAATCATAATTTTTCAGTATAGAATGAATTCAGGCTGAGACCATAAAGCTGATTATTCATCTTGAACCAGCAAAACATATACAAGGCAACTGTTGGAATAAAATTTTCCCCTAGTGCTAACAAGACGAGACTTGGAATAATACAACATTTCTATGTAACAATGGAGTCTTATTTACACATCCATTTCTGTCTCATTTACACTGAATTAATTCAGTTAGCTCTATTACAAGAATAAATTGTTTAATTCAAAGGGCAACCTGGCTGTCACAGTACTGTTCACATCTGCAATGCCATGCCTATTTAATACTACTGGGGGCTCACCTGTATTGCTGACACAGGGCTGGTGAGTAGAGAGGAGATCTGAAAAACACAGCAATCATTTCCCTATGTTTTGCCTTAATGGTTATTTAGCACACACAACTTGAAGTGTACTAACACCAGCCCCTGAAATTGCACGTTCTGGGGATAATGGCAGTCCTACTGGCAGAAGGATGCTGTAGCTTCCAGACTCACGGAACTCTGCAGAGTTGCTATGAGGCAAAGAAGAAGAGAAGAGGAGCAGGAATAACTCTTCCATACACTCTTGTAATCCACATCCCTAACATAAGGAAAAGCTGAACAATGAGCAATGCTTTGCAGTCATTCCTCTCAGCTGAATCCAGCAGCCTAGAACATGCCACTTTCCCTCCTTTTCCCAGATCCTGTGACTGTAAAATTATTTTTAAAAAATCATTTTATTAGTTACTTGAGGCACAAGTGTCATGTAGGGTGGCCTAACCATCCCCATAGGCTGAGAAATGGCCCATGTATTCCCATACACTGCAGAGAAGGAGCTTTTCCTGTGCCAGCCATGGGGAACAGCTCAAAACACACGTGGCAACACAAGCTTCAGAGCATCTGCATGGACCACCCAGGGTCCCTGTGTACACACAGAATAGGCAGTCCCACCCCTCCTCTGTACCTGTGGTACCCTGAACCCTCAGGCTGCAGGCTCAAGCCCTCTGTTACATCCTGGTGCACCCTCAACACAAGGCAGACCAATAGCAAAACGATGGGAAGGTTTATTTAACCTGGTCAGGAGCCAAGGTTCAGAGGTATGCAAGCAAGTATTGGAAACAAAAAAGCAACAGGAAACACAAAATACAATTGTGCTTGCAGTACTTCCTACTCATTAAGGATATTAAGCCAAAACGTAGTCCTTGGATGGCTGATCACTAATTTCCATATGCAACACCTCCCAGTCTAGATGATTTCCTAATATTCATTTTTTTTCTGACTTCTCCTGGGGATTTGTACTTCAGAAACTCCTTCACATTCTTTCAATTTTTGTTTAATTTCAGATGAAGTGCTCTCCTGCAGGCTCACATGACTAGTAAACGTCTATAGGAAACTTTGAGAATAAAAGCATCCCATGTATCACTCACCATGAACTGTATGTATTGTCCCCATATTTTGTCAAAAAATTTCAGGCATAAGAATGAGTCTTGATGTGACATATCTCAAGGCAGATAGCTGCTTACAGCTCTGATTTCCTGTTAGTTTTTGGATATTTCTAGAGAAATCAAGTAGGTAGAAGAAATTGCATGAAGTCAGCTATTTCTGTATGGTATAAAAGGGTCTGCTTTAGACAGCATGTTTTAATAATGGTTCATGCTTCAAATTGTTTCAATTATGAATTTATCTCATTTGTAAATCCTCTATTCAGGCAGCCTTCCTCAGTACTATGAGTTTATTTCCTTGTTTTTTAGAACACCTGAAGCATCTGTTATATTTAATTAATATAAAAGGAATATGCCAACAGCTGCTCTGTGTGATTTATTTCTCTAATATCCTAATTTAAAACTAAAGAGTAACGGCATATACTCAATAAAATTCTTTGTATTATTCAGTTTCGCACTGTAAAGTATCTAAAAGATTTGTAAAAGAAAGCAGAAGAAAGAAAAATTTCCAAAATGTTAAAAGTTTGGGGCATTCTAGGAAAAAAGTTATTTCCTGAAACTGCAGCTTAGAAAAAGGTCTTTTTCACCAAAAGATTTGGACAGAAGTACAGCCAGCCCTGCACTGTGTTTCCTCTACTGGAAAGGTTATGATACAGCAGCTAGAATCAACATAGAGTCACACCGCAAATTAGATTACAGAGCTGAAAATAATTAAGCAATAACGATAGAGGAACAGGGTATTTCCTGGGGCTTAATGACCTGCTGGGAGGAGCTGAGGTCTTAATGTTACTTTCAGCTAAACATCAGGAAGAAAAGTGCTGCAGTATATTTTTTCCTGGCCCTTGCATGTACAAAGGGCAATGCCACTCTGTTGTTACTCCCAGAGAATTAACGTTCACAGAGCTGGTCAATCAGATTTATTTATTTGCCACCAGACACAGTCTGGGGCACTGCAGGTCCCTGTCTATGGCAAAGTAATTGGAGACAACAGAAAGATGACTGTCTTGGTCAGCTTCCCTTGTATAGGGGCACAAGGATTAAATCAGTTGTCCACTGAATGCTTTCCTGCTACATGGCGTGGGTGACTCGTGTTATTTCATCTCCTCTCCATACCACTGAAGTCCCACCATCTCTTCCTTGCACATCTTGTCTGACCTTTCTCTCAATCCTACACTCTCCAGAAAGCCTCTAATTCCTCATATATCTCTTCCCTGCTAGCTCCATCCCTCCCTCCCCTTTCTCATACCATCCCACACTGGGGGTAGGCAATTCCTAGCTTGGTGTCCCACCCGCAGAAGGCAGACAGAGCTTTACTGTCCCCTCTGCCTCTTACCTCCTCTCCTTGCAGGCTCCTAGTGGTAGTGCCTACTCTTGGCTTTCTCTTTGCATCTCCTCTGTGGGGTGCTCTGCATATTCCCTCTCACTGCCAACCTGTACCCCATGGTCCCAGCTTAGAGGGGGAGCAGTAAAACAAATGGACCCAGTTCCTTCCTTGTGTTTGCAGCAGAACTGCATTTGTATTTTCAGAAGAAAATAGTATTGCAGAGGAAGACATAGCAAAGATATGATATTAATTTTCTCTTCTGATTTTGTTATTTACAGACTTATGTTTATTTCTGTACAATGGTTTGAAGCAGATGAAATATATTTTTTTCTTTTTTTTCTTTTTTTCTTTTTTTAAGAAAACAAGATCTATTCCATCTCCAGTTTATGTCAATGAGAAAATCCATCTAGCCTGCCAGGTATAAACTCCACCCAAATAGTTGTTTGTTTTTTTTCCCCTAATCAAAACAGAGTTATTCTGCATACAATGAGCTACAGGCATTTCTTGTGCAACTGTGCTGGAGCCAAGGGAGTCACACTGGGAATGGATTTAGCCATTCTGTGGAAAACAGAACTCAAAGGGCAGAGTGACCTGATTGTCAGCAAGAATGTAAATACAAATGCTAGAGTATTTTTAATTTTAATTACTGAACTGCAGAACAGTAATCTAATTTCTAGACCTGGAATTTTGGTCGATGAGGCTCAGTTACATGAGCCAAACATTTTCTGCATATTATATTAAAAATGTAGTAAATCAAACATCAAAACATGGATCATAATCTCTTTTTACTAAATTGTTGTTACAGTTGCATCAATATTATTAACTACTTTTTACACACCTGAATCTACTAAGTGTTTTGCAAACTGGTTGAACAACCTGTAGAGCAGAAATCTCATTGCCTGTTTCCAAAATGCAGCCACTTCTGTAGCAAAACCTGCAGCTGTTAACACTACAGAGCTGTACCAGACAAAAGCTTGGGTCATAAAATGAAGATGACGATTTCACTTATCCTAAATTGCAAGTGAAGTGTAAGTTGGTAGAAAGCATTGTAATAATCCAAATACAGAGACTAATACTCTGCCACTCTCCAGTAGAAGCAGGAGATTCTACTTACAAGAACATCCAAAACCCTTGCAGATCTTTGCCCACTAATATACAAGGTATTCTTCAGCAATGTGCTGCTGAAAAGACAAGGTCACAGCATCTAACTTGCCAACTCTTCCTAGACCACCTCAAGCTTTTCCCAAGAAGACATCCTATAACTGGTCCCCTTTATCTGTGAGTATCACAGTTCAGTCATTCAGCAGATTGCAAACATTCAGCTTCTCCTGAACAAAGTGTTTTTCCCATCTCCCTCTTAACACCAGCCTCTTCCTTTCTTGGTGTGATTTGAACGCTTAAAGAGGTGACTGATGGAGATATATTTTCACATTCCCCAAACCCTGTCCCTCCAAAGAAGAGTAAATTTCTCAGCCATGGTGAAAGTATAAAGGATGGAGGTTTTTCTTCTTCATGAAATCAGTTATCTTAAAGTAACATAGCTAGAGATTGTACTAAATATTTGCAGGTATGCACTGTAAATGCCCAATACATAGTGCTTCATCTCCCAGACATGACTACAGGTCCTGCTACCGATAGGACTAGTGTCACATCAAAACAAAAAGAGGATTGTCCAGTAATTTCATCATTTCTAGATTATTTTTTTTATAACAAGAGTCAGAAAGAAGTATTTTCCAGCCCCAGTTGTAATTGCAACTTGAATTGATCAAGTCAAGCTTGCATTCAGCGTGTGCCATCTCCAGATGCAAATTCTGTAACAATATTTTTCCTGGCTCAGATCACAGCTGTCATTTAATATTTTCAATAGGTCACAAGACAAGAACATACAACAGCCCAGTAATCATCATCAGAGGGGCAAGTTCCCTATGTGTTCCTGCAATGTACAATACTTGTTTAAGCTCTCTTTTCTCCTCTTCCTGTCACTGACATCCCCACAATGGGGGTACGTAGCCACTAAGTAGTCTGTTACAAAAATCCGCCTGCCATGATAAAAAAAACAAGAAGGGGAAAACTGCCTAAAGATCCATGCAACAGATGAAAATGTCCTTGTGTCTGTCAGGTTGCAGTGAAGAAAACACCTTGCAGTCAAAATAAGAAAAGGGGGGAGTAAGAATGCCACATCAGCAGGAGAGAGCAAAGGCTTTTTGCTTCATGTCTCCCAGGGACAGGATGGAAAGATATGCATTTCTCTGTGGGTTTTGTTCCCCCCTCTCTTGTTTATGCACCTCCAGCTGACCTGATTATGTCAATGCCTCCTGAAACTCGTTACAACAACTTCTCTCCATTGCAGTGACACTTCTGATGAGAGTAACTTTGAGCTGACCCGGGGAGCAGCAGCAGATTCCTGGAACTGACTGCAGCTCCTGTGCCACTGTGAACTTTACAGATGGGGATTTGCTGCCCTAAAAGGAGAAAATGACAGTACTCTTGTGGTGCTGTGCCCGTTGCCACTGGGGAGAAAAGGCAGCTTCCATGTCGTCCTAACAAAGTTTTTGTACAGTGCATTCTGTATTCTTACTTTTCTCCTTTCTTCTTTGGGAAGGATTATACCCTAGATGTACCAGGAACAAAACATGAAGTTTTTTACGACATTAAAATTACCCTTATTCAGTGTACAAGAACATCCTGAGGCACAACACAAATGCATTTTTTTAACTGTGGTGTGTGTCAGATAATAAAGAAAGCATGTCAATTTTACAACTGTTACTAGTAAAGACAACGGGATTTTTTTTTGCTTAAGTGGTAATGTGCTTAAAGAGGAGAGTAAATCTGCATTTCTTAGTGGGGAGGAGAATCTGGGGTACAGCCAGAATCCAAGGCAGATGATGACTCCTGATGTTCTTTCACTGTGTCAGACTCTCAGCTCCACTTTTTGATTTTGTTGAACTTTCACTTACTACAATTTACTTGTATAGCAAGGAGTTAGGAAACACCCCAATCCTCAACTCTGTATCTTCTCTGAATTCCTCATTGATGGTGCGAAAGAGTGGACAAACATTAATGCAATAAATGCTGTATTTCTGTAAGATAATAAGAGGCCTTTATAAGGGGAAGTAAAGCATATATTTCTGAGCTTTTTCAGTAGCATGAAATCAGCATCGTATTCAATACTACCTGTGACCACTGAATTTATGGTATCCTCACCATGGTCACAGACTACTGTTTTGTGCTTTGATTTGACCTTTGGGACGTGTCAAAAGAAGAAGCCTTAGGGATGAGTAACAGACATTAAAAATCCCACACTTGGAAAGAACTTCTCTTGAGTACAGTATCCAGAGGTTCTGATGGTCCTGTGGCCTGTATAGAAGGATTTAAGATCTTCTACAGGATTGAGATTTAAGATCAACACAAGTTCCTGAATTATTTCCAAAATACCATCCCAATATATTGTTGGTACAAATAAAAACCTTAAAAGTATCAGCTACATAATAATGTTAGTGTTCATATATTATTTTTAGCTGCTCATTCTAATATTTAACACTAGGAATACTGAAGATATCCTATCTAACCTCTGCAATGTTGTAAAAGACACAATGGAAAGGTTTTTAAGATAAATAATAATAAAACAACATGTAACATTCAACAAAGAAAAACACTTGTCTCAGTGAACAGACTGGAATGTGTCAGATGTGTTATCAGATGCATTAGGCTATGCACTTGTGCTTTAAACATCAGAACTTATGTAGGGGTTTTATTGATGAGACTGTGGAATAAAACAAAACTTTACAAAACCAAAATTCCAGTCAGTCATGGCTCATTCATTTTCTATTTAATGTCTTAATTTGAAGCCAGAACACTTCCACTTGTTACTTGTTTCCATGTGTCATTAACATCACTGATTTAACTAGCATGTTCTTCCAAAATAAAGACAAATTATGTTTTTTTCCTCATAGCTCTTCACCAAGGAATATAAGGAGTAACATATTTTATTGTTTGGCTTTGTTTAGGCGCAAGGCATGATACAAGAACACATTTCAATCTTTATTCTTTGTAAGATGTCCCACTGCTGAGAGTTAAAATATAAGTCACTAATAAAAAATGTTGATGTGAAGATGAGAAAAACTATTAACATGCCTCCCCCCTTTCACATAGTTCTATAATTTATTCAGTGTAGAGTGCCTTTCTGGCAAGAAAACTCTATTTGCTGGTGGGATCCAAGGGATGCAGGTTTCTCTGCCACTAGCCAGCACAGCCAACAATGTCTGAAATGAAGTTGTTAACCTGATTGGGATACTCTTCTATTAAACTCTTGGAGCTACAGCCATGGCATAAAAGAAATAAAATGGAGAGTTGTCTACCGTAATGCTGGCTTATAAGCTTTGATCTTACATTTAAATTTCCCTTTGATTTGTACATCAGTATCTGCTTGGCCACAAACTTCAGGCCCATAATTCTTAATGCTTGTAGCAATGGATCAGCAGTTTAATGCTGGGCTGGCAATTAAAACACTTGCACTGAAGTAAAATAACACAAGAAAAAAACCCTTTCCCAACTCACCATAAAGAAAGCAAGCTTTGATTAGAATGCAATCTGTTTTGCCAATAAAACTCCTGCTCAGCCTATATCTATTCACCATTTTTTCTTGCTGTCCTTCACTATCAAGTCTCAAATTTTGTTGCAAGCAGTTTTCAGCAGGGATCATGTCTTCTTCATCCCTGTGGACACTCAGATATCTTCTCTGCAGAGTCATAAAGTAATAATGAAAAGCAGACACACACATCCATCAACTAACCTGGCAGAAGTAGTAGTCATTATAGACAAATCTTTGCTTGTTGTTAGATTTATGTATTATCTAAGAGCACAACAGATAAGGAAAAAATTAGTCCAAGGTGAGATTTTTCAACATTGCCTTTGAGAAACACAGTGAGAGCATGAATGTATACCTTCAAAGGAGTATGATTTCAGGGTGCCAGAGAATCCCCTTCTGGATCCTAAGTATGGCCTCTTTTCATTGGCAGAGCTTTCTCCTTGTACTCTTTGCAACCTCTCCTCCTGCCTGGCATTTTAAATCAGGGTCTTGCCAAGGCTGCAACATCCACTTGGTGTGAAGCAGGTGAAATGGCCCATCAGCAAAAAAAGGGTACCAGTACAAAGTCTTAATATGATCCAGTTCCACCTACAGATGGGACATTTGGCACTCAATCTGTCAGGCAGATGCTGGCAGCCATGCTCAGACCAGTCAAGGGCAGCTGCAGGAGGGCAGAACCACACCATGAGTGGATGGATGCTAATTTTTCCACTGTCACTATTATCCTGACTAACTTCATCTGTATACAGCTAGGTTTGCCCTTTCAATTAGCTCTAGTAATTAGGGTGCTATTCCCCCTAAATGCCCAAGCAGGGTTTGTAATTCAGTTATATCTCCTTTCTGTCCCTCACCTTGACCAGACTTTAAACCTCAAGTATCCCTGTGCAAGATGGAGAAGGTTTTTTATTCCTCTTCCTTCCTTTTATGCAACACATTTCAGCCTTGATCATTTGACTTTGAAGAGCTCAAGGGCAGAGTGTGTGGGATGTGACATTTACCAGGATTCCTCTTTTATTCTTGTTTCAATGTGCAGGGGCAGGTGAGAATTTTTATTTCTGATTTTTAGGAACTCTGTCCATCACACAACCATGCAGAAAGCAGGGAAAAGAAAAACTATTTACAGTCATTGAGCTGGGTGCAGAACTACAGAACTGTAGAATTTCAAGATTCTAAACTTTATCCAGACATGGTTTGATTCCAAAGCCCAGGCAAACTATTTAACTTCTTCTCTCCATCTATATGCAGATTATAATAATTATTATTTGGTTTATATTTTACCTGTTTCCACATCACCTCTACTCTCCATTCAGGAAAAAATACAGTGCAGTTTTGTCCTAATAATATTTTCCTATATCATATAATTATGGTGAAGAGTAACTGAACTTCCTGAACAGCCCCATGAGCACTAAGTATCTCAATTACTAGGCTTTTCTTGCTTACATCTCCATCTCCAATAAAAGCTGAACATATTCTCCACACTCATGAGGCAAGCCTGCAAAATGAGATGGGACTGCCCCTTGCTCTGGGGGACAGCAAATGTCTATGAGAAGAGCTGAGGGTCTTGCCACAGAGAACAGATGGTGCCAGTCCACCAACGCCGAAATCTAAGGGAAAGCAGAAATTCAGGCACAAGGACAGATGCAGTTTGCAGAGGTCTGATAGAGGAAGGCACCCCCAATGTCTAAGCATGTGTCTAATTGCCTGCCTTTAGACCTGCCTAGGGACAGGCTCTGGTACTTCCTTTCTCGTATGAATAGCTCTGAAGTGCAAAAACTCAGGTGCACGTTGACACCGTCCATCCATCCACACACTCACCTGCATACCCACTCCTGCTGACTTTACATATCCTGTCTCTGTGTAAGAACTGTGAGATTGCAGGAGGGACTGGTAGCAAGGTTTCCCAGTCAGTGCTTGTCATAATAAACACCCTGCTATCGATTGCCTGTAACCTTGCCAAACTTTCCCTGTCTAGCTCCAGCTGAAATTTTCTGTGCCAACTATATACCACAAGCCAAATGTTATTTGGAAAACTTCTGCACTTAAACAGTTGAGATAGTTCAGTGGGTCTGAGTCATGGAAAAAGGCACTGGTGTGTCTATGCTGAAAAAAAAACCAACCCAAAAAACAGAAAAAAATGGGTAACCAGCTTGTAGAGATGCTCTTTCTAATCCCATACTCCGCAGCAGAAATTTAAGGTTGTCTGGAGGACTTGGGCCTTTATTCCAATTGGGCCTTTATTGCAAGAGTATCTTTTGCCATCTAAATTTAAAATTGCCTGCTTTGGCCTAGTGAGCAGACTTTGAAGCCTCCTACCCTGCAGCTGAAAGTCTGGAAAATCTTCAGAGCTAAAAGCTGCAAAGGGAACAAGGGAATCCCTCCTGCTTGGTCAGTGGTAGTAGTGTAGCTGGGGATGAACCACCTCAGTCTGAGCATGAGACTTTACCGTGCTCCCCAACAAGGCTAGGGCATGATGAAAGGGATTCATCTTGCTCCAATGGCAGAGCAAAAGGAAGATGGCTTTAGTAAGCATATCCTCCCTTCACTCTCACTGCCCTCTGAAGAGGAGGCCACGTCCTCATCCAGGAAGAAGGCACTTGGCTGGCCAAGACTCAACAAGACCCACCTCTCAGCTGCATTCCTCACATAAGAAAATACAAGTTTAAGTTTACATTTAAGAAAAATAAAATGTATTTATATTTTTATATGTAGCAACTCAAATATTCTTCCCTCCATTATGGTTTTTGCCTAATAGCCATGTCTATTCTTTACTCTTTAAGCATATAAACAGCAGCCTTTTTGCTTTCCTGAGTTAGAATATAATTGGCAAAGGCCAACACTTCTTTCAGATTCAAGACTTCCTCTGACAGTCCTACACCAAGCAGAAAATACTGGACACGTCTGTGGAAACTTAACAGCAAGTGCTTCTGGCCACTAAGCCCAGATGGTTATTCATCACTTCTGCTTACAGTTTTGGTCCCTGCACATCCCACTGTGAGTCACTGGGAAAACTACTAAGGGGCCCAGATGATTTCCCCAGCTGATGGCAGTCAAAGATTAATACTAAATGGCCTTCTATTGCTCTGTTTGCATATTGACCTTTAGAGACACAACTGGGAAGGCTATGTGGTGGCTCTTTCCCAGCCAGCAGATACTACTGCAGGTTTCCCAAGGATGCCCATTCCTCCAGCCTTGCTGTCGGCACACCCCACTACACACAGGGGTGATCCTGTGCCTGTATCACCACTTACAAACCATGAGGATGCTTTCAGCATGGTATGATACCTGGTCACAGAGACTGCTCCCCATTGAACTGGCACCAGGTGCATCTACGTAAGTATTCCAGTCTGGAACAGAAGAGTGCTTTGGGAGTCCATCCCTTCATCATCTCCTCTCCTTGCTTTCTGGGTTGCAATGTTGAGCAGTCATAGAGCACACAAAATAGACACTTCCAGTCAAAAATCGACTAGAAAATAAACCTTACCAATACTCATGTTTTTCTCTTGCCACTATAGGTATTTGGCCCATGGAATTAGACCAGTGGTAGTCTGAAATACACCTTTCACTTGCATGCAGCATGAATACCAGGTTCTCCCACTCTAATTGTTTCAACCTACAGATCTATTTGAATTCCATTTCACTATCTGGTAATGTAGCTAATATTTTTAAGCAGTAGAAAAACAATTAACTCAATCAAAAAAAACAGGCCAAGTTGATGTTTTTCAAAGCAAAGGTGCACTAATGCCAAAAATATCAACATTTGTGTATTTCAAATTTTTTTCACCAAGACATATAAAATAATCCCCTGAATAACTATTTGATTTGTGCATTTGACTTCAATCAAGTTAAGTTTTGAAAAAAATTCCAAATTGAAAGCTTTCAAGACACATCCATCCATACTTAGCATAATATCTAGCGAGCCTCAAATTTTCTCTGCTCAGATTCTAATATTTCTAATGCAACAATATCATGCTTCCAAAAGACGTTTTGCAGATTTTTCTGATTGTGTTTCTGCATCTAGAGAAAACACTTTACACTGCACAGTTTTGAGTTCATGGTGAAGAAGACAAATGATTGCTATTTTGGGGAACATCAAGCTACACAATAAATATTTAGGGAGCCATAAAACAAGCTCACTTGTGTTCTTCCTTTTCTTATGGTGACAAAATTGAGGAGATATCAGTTACTGACATTTTGTTCCAGAAGCTTACAGCTTTTTTTATGGGAAATATTTTCATTCAAGAATTTTTTTTTATTTTTGTTTCAGCTAAGTTCTTTTATCTCTGTCTACATGGATTTAAAAGAATTCTGGTTTACTCCCTAAGAACGCTAACACTAGGAGGTTTAAATGAAGCTTGTACTGCTTCACACACTGTTCCCCAGAGAAGTTCATAGTAAATAGTACCCCTGACAAACAACTAACCACAGATAGTCTTCATGTCCCTGAGACAAGAAACAATTTTTTTTTCTTTCATTTATGTTATAGCCTTGAGAAAGTACAATTTTTGTGCTCAAATACAGAACTCACGATGGTACTTATTATTTCCTAGTCAATAAATCCATAATTTCCTGGACTGTTGCGCATCACTATGTTTAATGCTTGAGGAAGTAAAGCCCAGTTGAACAAAGAGATACCTCCACTCTATAAGGAAAATTTTGCCAAAGGGCAACACTAAAATATTGGTGTATTCCTAAAAGTAAAACAAAGAATACTCTGGATTACAAACCCTTCTGCATTGCTTGACAGATTCATGTCTGCTTCTCCCTTTTGTTTGCCTCCTGTACTTGCCAGTTCCTGGAAAATAGTTGTCTGTGTCACTGTTTGTATCCAAAAAAATATCCCCCTTGGGTTTTAACTGCTACACAAATAGAAATATGACATAAACAACAAAGGATAATTTTGGCCTGCTGACATTTTTTTGTGTCCATGGGTTAAAGAAAGTTAATAAGAGAGTTTACTGTGTGTACCACTTGCACACTAAAACGTTCCTCAAGAGGTTAAAAGTTCAAAGTTGAGTCAAAGTCTGCACTGCCTCCGCTCTTCCCTTTTAATTATCTGAGGTCAGGAAGTTAATAATACCAGAAATCCCCAGTAGAGACCTCTTGCTCAGTGTATGAACTTTAAACTTGTTCCTTTTTTTTCAAAGGGTAAAAAGTTCAGTGAAAACAGTGGATTTTCCCTCTGGTCTCCACCAATTCAACCTCAAGGGTTAAAAGTTTAACTGTAAGAGAGGAACCTTTGTTCTCTGAGCTACGTTTAGAGAGGTCACTTATTAAAAGGTAAAGATTTCAAACAGCAGCTAAAGTCCAAAGTGATTCTTTCCCATAATGATGAAAATATCACAATAAAATAAAGTCCTTTGATCTGTTATCGCTTCCCTCAGAAGTGACTGTCAAAACTTATTTTTCTCTTTATTTTGAACTTTGGATGAGTAACAGAGCCACATTGGTCCCTAAGGCCACGTATATCTGTTAAACAGCAACATGCTGCATTTGTGAATTTGTCCTACATTTTTCAGCTGGACAATACCTTTTCCCTACTGAAACATTTGCAGCACATGTTTCTCCACCAGGGGTTTTTGCACAGTTTGTTTCACCCAAGTTCAGGTTCACCATTTCTGTCAGTGGTGAACTTGTCAAGTATAGGTGTTTTCATTATCTTAACTCTCTAAAGAATAAGATTCCTAATCTGACCTTTTAGAAACTTCACTGCTTGAAAAGATAGAAAGTGATTAATCTAAAATATATCTGTTTTGCATAACACAGTTCAGATCTGTGCTATGGGAGTTCCCTGAGGGGATATTCAATAGGTGCAAAGAGACTGATTACTAATTGGTGAAGGTCAAAAGGCTTCAATAAAGAGGAAAAGCCAACAAAAATGTTACTTTTGGTTTTAGTATTTTTCTGGTGTCTAGTGGTCAGGATAAGCATTTATGAAACCGAAATAGGAAATGCCCTTGGCTTGGAAGATAATAGATTGCTATGCATGAATTCAGGATAACTCGAGTCTTGAAAAACAACAAATTCTAATTTGGGCTTCCCTTAGGGAATCTCTCATTATGTTAGTTTTGGATTGCCATGGTGTGAGTGGTCTTTTTATTAAAGATCAGCTTATTAAAGTTCGAATATTCCCAGAACAGTTCAGAACAGTTCAGTCCTGTTTCATTTATAAAGATGAAGCTCAGAATTTCAGCCTTGCTGTATCCACAAGCAAAAATCTCTCAGTGTGCCTGCAAGTGTTGCTCTGACTGATACCTATGACTGCTCTCTGATACAAACCTCAGGAAAATCAATATGAGCTCTTACTTTGGCATGCTTTAGATCTGTGTCTCTCTCTCTGTACGTGACTGAAGATTTTTTTTCTTCATCCTGCTCCACCCGACCCATACTTTGGAGCAGGATTCATTTTTGAGAAATTAAGTTTTAAATTTAACACAGCTTTTTGATTTCTTTCAATTGAATGCAACCAACACTTCCCATCTCCAGGACTTTTTAATAGAATAAAGTTGACTACTGTGTCTATGAAATAATATGCACTTCTCAATGGACCTGCAAATCTTCATTGTTAGGAAGCTTGTCCTGAATTACACTTTAGAATTTTAGTTCTCCTGCAGACTTTGCATGACGTATTTTTCCATTTAACTGGGTATTTCTACAAGCATCTTTCCTTGTGATCGCTTGTTCGCTATCTCATTTTAAGACTAAAGCAAAGATAAGCTTTCCTTAAATACTCTGAGAAACATTTTCTCTGCTTTATATGATCAGCAATCAGCTCCAATATATGATCTGTACTGAAGGTTTAGTTGCAAGTTCAGTTCAGTAGGAAAGGTTTTGTATTTTGGCAGAACTACTTTACTGAGTCTGCAGGTCCCAAAGTTCAGTTAATGATGGTAACCTTAAGAGAGGGTATAGTTGGGCCAGCTCAACCACATTTATATCACTTTCTCTGGTAGGGGTGCTTGGCACTAGCTGCATGACCTTCTCAGCAAGCTCTGTTCAAACCTCAGACTCACAAATTAAGAACAGATTCTGTAGGTTATGGGCCGTCTAGATAGAGGAAACGATGACTGCATCTGATTATGAAACCATTTACAAGACTTAAAATAGGTAGCATAGCATAATATTCTACTGGAAGAGGTCCCTTTTGGACATGATTGTCATTTTACTCAACTAATTATAATTATGCTTAATACTAAAAAGAGGCAAACTGTTCTATACAGCTGACACTGACATTATCTGTGCAAAGGATGACTGTTTCACCAATGTAGTCTGAGTCCAAGTGATTCCAGGATCAAATTGCATATCTGGCAACCAGACCTCCATAAATTATCATTTTAATGCAGCGTACTTTTTCAGCTTCAGTGAGACGTGAACTATTCTGCTTCACTTTTACTTCCCTATCAGTCCCCACATATGCCCTTTTGCCTCTAACTATAGCTGTTCCATACCTCAGCTCTGCCTTTAGCATAACTCAAGGATTTTTTTTATGTGTCTTCACCTGTGGGCTCAAAAACTAATTCATTATTTTTCTCAGTAGTAAAATAAGCTACATGGGCAAATTAGCTAACACACTCCCTTGAATCTAGGTTGTTGTACTTGGTTTGTTTTGGTTTTTTTTTTTAGTACAATTGTAGCCAGAGTTCAAAACAGTACTTCAGAGCATTTCTCTACTCATCTCTGCTGTCTTCTAATCCCCTTCAAACACATCCATTGGTACAAAAGCATCAAGTGAGCTTCTGACCACCAGGGTAGGAAAAGTGCTTTCTAGAACTATGAACACCATCAAAAGCTGCACTGGGAAGAGCAGAGAATTGGCCTTCCCACCAGCTCTCCTGGCTGGTGAAAGAGTCCAGTGTTTCTGCTCTTCTGTTGTCTCATTCTACAGCCCTGTGTATTAAGATTCTATGCAGAAGTTTAAACTAAAACAAATCAGCTGTGAGCTGTGGTAGCTTATACACAATCACACATTCAGATCTGTTGCCATCAAGGCGATAACCTCCCACTGGGAATAGGGAAGGGTGCCAACCTTTGAAATTTCACCAAAATGAGTCACTGGCACTTGTGGGAAGAATCTTGAACGACACCATACTGGGGAGAATGGAAGGGGGGTGTCTGAGGGGAGTTTTTCGGATGTTTTCATCACCTCTGCCCCTTGTCAGGATTCCACGGTTTGTTTAATTTGGAATTCCTCCTTTTAATTCTCTGTTAAGTCATTCTGCACCACTTGTGCCCTTTTACTGTAAACCTGACTGACAAAGCTCTGTCCCTTGCCCTGCAGGAACATGGCTCCATGATAGATGCTAGAAAAAATCAAAGTAATTTGAATGTCTCTCCTTAGAGAAAGCTATTCTGGAGGAGCAGCTCCTTGTGACATATTCTGTATGAGAAGAGAAGGAGAGAACACAGATTCAATCATCATGTGCTATGAAAAGCCACTCACAGATAGCACATAATCTGATGCTGTAGCCCCTAAGTTTAGACCCAATGGGTCGCTTTGAAAAAATGGATCTTTCTTGTACAGTTGCCCTTTTTCATCTAAAAGGAAAACAGCCAAGAAAAATAGCTAGATGCCAGCTGCCGACATTTCACAGGAAACTTGGAAAAAATCAGTCACAAGGCAATGAATAGCAGACTGCTCTAACAAGCACTTTGTGTTCTGATTATTCTTTATTGTAGCATTTTCATGCCTATTGTTTTACTAGGCTGAACCCACTGAGTAAAAGGATGTTTCTTGAGAGTGGATGATCAGATTATCTATCTGACAGCAGCAGACAAAAGTGACATGAAAAGCATAAGAGTCCTGAGTCCTATGCACCTGAATACTTCTACAGGTGATTCATTTTTTATCTCTATAGCTGCAAACAACAGATCTTACTGGAAGGGTAAGACTCAGTTAATGCTAATATTAATGTTAATTTTTACTAATTCAGAAGAGACAAAATCTCTTATGAGTACAAATTCTCATCTGAGATCAGCATCTAGTTCACTGGCTCTCATTAGGCCCACAGTTACACTTGCCAAAATTATGTCCCATGAAACCAGGAGAAGTGGAAGGTCATAAAATCAGAGATTTCAAACAATCCCTCAAGACCCAGAGCTCTGAATTACCGAGCCTTCTGTCCTTTCAAGAACAGAAACAAATAGAAATTCTTCAGGGTGTTAAAAAAGTGTGAGGCCAGCTTTGCAAATGACAATATATGGCACATCTTTTTCCCCCATGGGGACCACTCATCTAAGGAACAACTTGGTCCAGTTTGGAATGTACTGACCATTGAAACACAGTTTCTTCTAAAGACAAAGCTGAATTTAAAGAGTAGACCTCAATTAAAGTCAAAGAATGAGCACAGAACAATACTAAAATGGCTACATACTCTCATCAAAACCAACTGTGAGATGAGTAGTACTAAAACAATGAAGTCTTTCAAAAAAAGCCCACGAATTAAGTTAAACACAGAGCTTTAGCAACCAACTTTTTTGTTAGACCTTTTATCCCTTTTACAGACAAAGAACATTGAAGGTCATTACAGCAGAGAGCTCCAGGCAAATTTTTTAAAAAAGTTCACAACCCTCATGAAGACAATTCACTTCCATAAATTACTGGGTGATAACTAGCATGAACATTGAAAAGATTCGGTTAGTACCCAGTGGAAAAAAAAATCTGCTTTGAACTATCTAAAAATATGAGCAAGCCATACAGAAATAATTAATCATATACAACCCATTACAATTAAAAATGTATTCTTAAATAGCTTCTTGATTGAGAACAAATGCCTCATTAATCTTGAACATATCAACTCAGGAACACAAGAAATGTCAGGCAGAGGATGATGACCAACACGGGATTCCACATGCTCTATGTGCTTGCTCCTGAAAGGCTTACAGAGAACAGTCAATGAAAAGGTCAGTGGATGTGGTGAGTTGGAAAAAAAATCCACTGCTATCTGATTTTTTAAAAGTCCATTTATTTCACTGTAGACCACTAAACATTATAGAAGTTCTAAAGTGGTAGCATTATCATCCCATCTGCTGTTGTTTCAGACATGCCTTTTACCCCAACATTTCTCTAGGAATGTTTCTACTGCTATTATATTTTTGTAAAAAATGGTATTCTTGCAGCTGTATCTTACTGTATGCCTACATATACCTTTATAGGCAAATGTGAGGTTCTTCTATCCATGATTCAGGAGAAAAGGAGTGCAACCACATCGGAACAATTCCAAACCTTTTCCAATACATCTTATCTCTCAGCAGGGTTTACTGTCCTGGGTTTGGTACCATGGTACCTAGTTGCAAGTATGTTGTTCAACACAAGTCAAGCTCTTGGAAACTTCCTTTCTAGATTGAAACACATGGTTTAAAAAGGTACCACCATTCAGTTTCATAAAACTTCACTGCTGATGACTCAAAGGATATAGCTTAGCATAAAAATCTTTCACTGTTGCAATTCTGCAGTTTAGAGAGGAATTTTCCTTTCAGCAGAATCTTTTTCAGTAGAATCTCTTGTGCAAAAAGCATGAATGTCCTTAAAGATTTAATTTTGTTGGTACAGTTCACCTGGGGAGTCAGAACTGGATAGGGTGGCAACACTAATCATTTCAGGTCTTAAAAAAACAACAATGAGCGGGATTTCATAGCAGAGCTGCATCAGCAGACTTCTCTCAGCTGTGAATTAGACAGGCCATTTGGTCTCAACACCAGTTCAAAATGAAGAAGGTTTATATAGCTGCTTTGTAGCTTTGGAAGGTCAGCTAACAAATCCTCTTTCTTCTAGTTTACATAATGAAGATCCTAAAGTGTCCATTTGTGACTTACATTGCTGCCACTATATGCTGCCATTTTCCCTCCATGGCAAGACATCACCTTTGACAAAAAATGTAGGTTCACCTCATGCTTACAGTGTCTCAAAAGAAAGTGAATTTTACATAGAAACCAAAAGAGTATATGGGGAAAATTTGGATTTTGCTGAAAAGTTGTTTCTTGGTTCAGGAAACTCCACTCTGCCAACCTTATCCCTCTGGCTGAACTGCAGCAATAGAACACAGGAGTTATTTGTTAAGCTGTTTATAGGAGCTGATGATGATCTGCCTCACACTTTTGTATCTTCTATGTACCAGATTGTATTTCCTATTATACAGAGTGAAGTTCAGGAGAGTTATTGGACTGGGGTCAAACCTGTTATTATTTTAAAATGTTTTAAATTTTTTCCAATTCAATTTCTGTACAGCTTAAGCTGTACCAATTCTTATGCAATCATGTTTAAATTGCCTGAAAAGCAGGTTTCTAGAAAAAAATAAAATAAAATTTTACAAACATGGGGGAGTGTCTTGTTTGCACCAGCTGTCCATTCAGGGTAATACAACACAGCATGATTTATCTTTCACACATAACCTACACGACTTCAGAAGCAAGTACTAAAATCAAAATCTCACAGAAAGCTTGATTTAAATAAGAAACATTGAAGTACTGCTTTGACAAATAACTCTGAACAACAAATGCATTAAAGGATATCACAGACTTAACAGAGCTGTTCCATGAACAGACAACAGCCACATTCATCAAATAAAGCACATTCAAACCTCTGGATATTGCAGCAGGAAGAATTTTCTTATCACTTTCATTTTTCAGTGACATAGTTAAAAATGTTTAAAAACATATTCTGAAAATAGTACTGTAATTGGATCATGCTGTTTATTTTACTGTAGCTCATGTAGTCATCCCTTACTCTTTCTCAGCCTGGCAGCTCCCTTTGGGAGCAACACCCACTCACTATCATAGAAACTGGGTGTGTTTTCTGTCGTACTGGGAGAAATGGGAAAAAATTGTAATCCTGAGAATCCTAGGTGTAGGTGGAAAGGTTCTCAGAAACAATTGTGCTGTTTGCTACTGTCAGGTGAAAGCAGGGGGTAGATAGGTGTTAGTTTATTGATCATATACTCACACTGTGATCAGCACAAGGATGCACAGTAACCACCCAGAAAGCTGCAGAGCAAAAGTAGAGAATTTGCTCAGGTATCCAGCTGGAGCTTAACTCGGGCATGTCGCTGCCTCAGCTTATATATTTTTTCTTTTTAATAGCAGATAACATATATCATGCCCATGCGGTTACACAACAAAAAATACACCATTGCAATAAACAGAGGATAGGGTCACTGTGACCTGATGATCATTAGCAGTGGCAGGATGTTCACTTTGTGAAATGGGACGAGATAATGCATGCTGAGCCATGTCCTTGACTCCTTGCCAACCTCCTGAGCCCTCCCCTTGCACTGGGTGCCATTGTAGAGGATACGTTTTCAGATGCAGGGTAGGAACACTGAGTGAAATTCTGGGATCTGTTCCATATAACTTCATTTCTAATAATCCCCTCAGTGCGTTGGATCAAGCTCTCCTGTATCCCTGCACTTCTCTCCTTGCAAGCAACCTCCAAACATTGTCCTTCCTCTTAAAGCACTGTATGATGCCCAGTAGATATGTCACTTTTGGCTTCATCAGTTCATCAGCATGAACTGATCAATTATCTGCCACAGGACTCCACCAAAATCTAGTAATTTAAAAAAATCAGTAATTTAAATATGTGAGCATATTTGAAAAACATAATTCATCTTCACACAAACTTTACTAGGTTATAGTAAATTATAGTTTAAAATAAATCCTCAGATAATCTACTACTTCAATTAAATTTGATCCTTTAAATAAGCTGCAGAAAATCAGATACTAAGGTGAGAAAGCCACTGAGGTAGAAAGTCCACAGGAAGATGATAAGCAAAGAAATTAATAAGAAAAACTTTTTTTGTGTCTACCACCCACATGTGCCATCTGCACAGATATTGAACCAGGGTCTGGCTTTTTTTTTTCTGTGATATGAGTTTTAAGGAAACCATATCCTTGAGTGGGTCCAAATTTTGGTCATGCTGAATGCACATCTATCAAACCACAAAGAGTGCCCCTCAAGCAGCAGAAGCATGTATGCCTGCCTCAACAAAAAAGATCAGGCTGCAGCATTTTTAAGAGAACAATATGGGCTTTTCAGTTTTAGTCAGACTTTTATCATTATACTAACATGAATTTTAAGGGGTGAATGGGATTTTTTTTCCTATTGGACATCACGTCTTTGCACCGCACTATCCTATTTTGGTTGACCCTGTCTAATAATTGGTCTAATATTTATTAACACCTATGGTGTTAATCATGGTAACATTAATCAAGAAGGCTTAATTTGGTGTAAGTCTAGATGTCATATACATGTTTGTAGGAATTCCATTGTAATCCAGCATTAATTAGTTTGCTCTTCCTGCCTACTCTGATTGAAAATTTAAGCACTACAGCACAAAAATAATTATGGGAATTGCTGAAGTCTTGGGTGCATTCTGCATACTTGGTAAGAAATTTAATGACTATTGTTATTGCTTTTATTGAATTATTTGCCTAAAATACTTTTCAGCTGTCTCATAAACAAACACTAGAATGTTTACCACTACTTGCTTCATACTAACATAAGTACAATAGCTGTCAATTATCAAATGATTAAACTGCTTTGAACAGCAGTCTAAAGCTAATCAGCTGTCTTTGCAGCCAGGCAGTTCAGGAGAACTCACACCATTTCTGAGGTACCTCAGCTCTTCTGACTCAGGGTGGGGAGTGGCCATGCAGTGGACCATAGCATCTTAAGCATGCACAGTTGTATTTGCAATCTCTGGCTGTCCACAGCCTTAGATTCCTAAATAATCAACGTAATTTTTACACTGAGACTTCCAATATCATTGCAGATTTTTTTCAGCAAATCTAGGTCTTTTATACTGACTGGCTGAAAATGGTATTTGTAATTCCTTGTCTCCCATTCATAGCTTGCGCCTCTAAATATTAAACCCAAGCAACAATGCTCTGCTTTAGCTGTCTCTGATCTATTGTTTGCTGTCAGCTTCTTATTCCTTGCACTAAGCAGTTTTTAATTTGATTCCCCAAATCTACTAATAACAGTTATCAATAAATC
The DNA here is from genome assembly GCA_038090715.1 of Florisuga fusca. NCBI lineage: Eukaryota > Metazoa > Chordata > Aves > Apodiformes > Trochilidae > Florisuga > Florisuga fusca. The sequence continues at coordinate 33,574,715 of JAAWXA010000004.1, read as the reverse complement.
CAGGAATAAATGTCTTTTTTTTTTTCACTTCTGTTATGGTTTCTCCCACTACTTTTCATATGAATTTCTAACAGGGCTAAAGGGAGAAGATTTCAGTTTCCTAATGATGTTTCTTTCAGAATGCCATTGTATCCGTAACTAAGCCTAGATGGAACATTATGGCATCATGGCAGTGGAGTAAGGGAAGACATAAGGGACTATGAGTCAGAAAAAGGACATCTCAGTTACAAACTTCTTGTATACTCTGATTCATTGAACTGTGTAGCCCTTTTCTGTGCCACAGATTTGCCATCTAAAATGAAGAAGAAATTATGTTGAACTTGTGGATTTTCCACAGATCTGCCAGAGTAGATGATCAAGGTTCTGCACCTTACAAAGTCCATAAAATTCAAGTGCAAGCTCATGTGGCACTTTTAAAGAAACATGGTCCACCTATTTTTTACTAATGCTTTTGAGAAGTCGCCCAGGCTTAAATAAACCATGCTTAAATAGCCCAACTCAGGATAATAAAACTCATCACTGCATAGAAACCACAGCCCTACATCCACATTATAACTTCACAACTTTATCCTGGTGTCCTGAATTGTGTCATATTCTAGTCTAGAGACATCAACAAACAGAACAGACATCCTTTTCTGACCTTGTGCTGCCTGATGCCCTTACAAATAATGAATCTAACCCACTACAGACTCAAAACTCCAGAGCAGAACTCACGTAAAAGCTTCGTGTCTCAAAAAGGACGTCTAAACGAAGATGTGTTAAGTAATCTCTCCAGCTCTGTGAATAAATGCCTCTGGATTTTCAGTTATTTATAGTTATGTAATACAGCAGGAATAATTAATTGTCTCTTGGCTAGACAGATTCTTGATAGCAACAAACTGAAGCCACGCGGAGAAAGAAGTCCATCCTCTTAACATCCCTTACATTACTACTTGTGATATATTATTTCTACCACCTTCAAATATACTTACAATTTTTACATGTAGAAACTTGTACAGCCAGGTTAAAAAAATTGAAGCTCTTCAAAGGAAAAAAAAATAAAGAGATTTATTTTCACATGGGAAAATACATATTAGTTTGGATTTACTCAAGTGTTCCTACAGCAGACTCGAAAAGAACAAGACTATGAAGAAGGCTGAGAGGTGACTTAGGAACTCATTAGAAAATATTTAACTATACAACTAACCTTGACTGGATGGCAAACTCTTAGCCAAATAAAAAGAAAATAAATTCTACCCTAAAATTCTTCAATATAATTCCAGATTATATCCATTTTATGTGCCTGACAGGAAAAGTGTGCAGGAAGATAAAGCTATGATTTCTCCTTCAGTTCAGCATTGGTTGAAAGTCCCTAGCCAGAAAGACAGTTACATCTGAAAAATGATGCCATCTTGTAAAAAAAAAGTAAAATCACTTTTAAAAGGTAAAAGGCTAATAACCACTTCAATAGCATAGCATTAAGATTTTTAGGATGTATTGCATAAAACCATACATTAAAAAGAACAGCATTACCATAATAACAATATATAATTATCCATTCACACTTACGTCACCTCAAATGGGCTTACTAAAGAAGATAAGAGCTTCTGATCTCATTTTACAGATAGCATACCATGGAGCATGTCACTCTCAAAGTTGTGTAGTAGAGCACACCTTTGACTTTACTACATCACTCTATTCTGGGGAAAAATGAAACAAATAAACAGAACCAAAACCAACAAGAAAAAGTAAAAAAAAAAACCAACAAACTCCCCAAAACTCCCCCAAGAAACCAACCCCACAAGCAAAAATACCTCCCAAGATTCTGTGCAAAAGAAAGTGTTCATGGATCTCTGACTGCATGATGCATCAAAGACTTACTACATAAACCTGCAGTCTAGAGTAGCTGCTTGCCAGTCTTCAGAGACAAGGAAAAAGGTTAAAAATTAAAAGAGATGAGAAGAAATATTTCACCCAATTTCTTAAGTTGTTTCAATACTAACATTTTATAAACCAGAGCCTATGTATCCCAGTACCAGCACATGAACTTAGACTTCATGTAAGAGAGCTATTCAGGGACCCCATTCTTAGTGTATATTAGGATATTCAGGTATATCAACCTGTTTATTTCCAAATGTGTTGTGTAAAGATTTATACTAAATGATATTCATAAAAAACTCAGTCTCTAGCCCAGCTAGATAAATATAAATACTTACCTACCTACAACAAGACAGAATAAGAAGGCTAATAATCAAGTACATCCTGAGAGAGTAGAACTGCAAAATGCAACCTATTCTGCACAGAACTTTGTAAATTTGGGGATCTAAGTGCTGTACCAGGGCGCAATGTTATTGTTGCAACATCTTCATTGAAGATTATGGTAAAGTGCCACCCCTGGCAGCTAAAGGCACATCAGAAAGCAAATGCCCTCACCAGCAACCTGGAGACTCAACAGAACTCCAAGTATGGAGTCAGGTCATACTAGGCAACAGACCACAGGGTTATAAGCCTAAAGAGGGATTTGGACAACACCACAACCTGTGAGGGAGGGCTTGAATTACAACCAGCAAGAAAACTTTAAGACTGAAATACATTTTAAGCATGTAATCTCTCATCATGTGGTATTATTCAGAAGGCTGCTTGAGCTTGGAGGTGACAGGGCTTATTCTCTTAGTCAGAGCTGGTGCGTTAGCAGGAGATTATTGCTGTGGATGGAACAGAAAAGGAAAAGGATTGCAGCACATGTGATGTCGGAGAGAAAGGAGGTTACGCAGCATGAGCCAGAGAAGGGAAAAGATCTACAGGCACAATGGAAGGAGCACATAATGATCCCTGTGACTAATAATGAAGGGGCTGGAAGCTTCTCTAACAATCAAGATCAGTTGTTTAAATTTGAAATCACAGCAACCGAATCTCCAGGCAAAAAGTCACTGAACGTTCATTTTGAGAAAAAAAAAATTAAAGAAAGAAATTGTTGACTGTGAAATATACATTAGATTAGTAGCTCCGAGAATAAGCTAAGCCTTGCTGTACAGTTCTGTAGAGTTTGCAGTACAGGAATGATTCATTCAGGTATGCAAAAACTGCGACTGTCACTTGATAGATGCCTAAGTCCTCAAAAGCAAGCTGGATAAGCTGGCTCCATTGCTTTCACTAGGGCTGAAGCCATGCCATCATTTTTTCAGAATCAATATCTAGAGACGCTTCCAAGGCATCACAATAAAATGTTGGCATTGTTACAAATGAGAAAGCACCCTCCTCAGAGCTGCGTCTGTGCCTTTCAGGTAGCTTTGAGTTTCTAAATCTTTCATCCCCCTCACAGCAACAAGAAAGAACCACTGTGCACTTAACACAACCAATTGGGATAGGGGAGGAATTTAGTAAGGTTCACTGCAGTTTCAACACCTAATTTATATTTTTCCAAATGAGATAAAAAGTGATAAGGTTGCAAATCCCTGTAGTTACTATCACTTCACTGTACGCATATAAGAGTAAGAGGCTGGTAATTTAAGTTACTGATTTACATTTACAAGACATACAAAAGGCTAGAATTTATTTCTAAAAAAATCAATATATTAATTAGAAAAGGTTTGGGACATATAGACTCTTGTCATAGTCATTCCAAGTGCTCTTTTTTCATCTTGTCAGGTGGAAATCAACTGTAAAATGGTTATTTTTTGTTTTGATTGGAGAAGGTAGCAACAGCAGCAACATGCCTGTCTCTTCTCTGGGGATTTTCAACCATAATTTCTCTCTTTGATTTTCAGTCTTCAGCTTTTATACCAATCTTTCCTTGTACTACTGTTATATTCTCTGTTTTATGCTCTTCTGGGTTCAGTAAGTGTTATGACACCCAGTCTATCTTTTTTAAGGAACCTACAGAGTTTTTAATACTGCATGCACTTTCCAAAATTTCATTATTGCTTCTTAACTGCACTACATTTAAAAATCCAGACCATAAGCTGCGTGTAAATCTGCTACCAAAAATGGTTTGACCTTTTGCACTCTATACTTCCACACTCCTCTGCTTCTCTCTTGCAAAGATGCATTAACCCTTGTGTGCTATGAGAGTGGTCCTCGTAGTTTCTCTGTACACCTTAGTGTTGTTGTTCTAGAGATGAAATCTTACCATAATGTCATTATATCTGATTTCTGACCAGCTGTTTTTCCTCAGATGCCATGTCTAAGCAGTCAGCTGTTGCTGGAAGGGTGGACAGAAAAGGGTAAAGAGGCAAGACAGCAGAACAGCATAAGCAGTTAAATAAGAGAAAGAATGGAAAAGATATTTAACAGAGGAACTTTAGCTACTATAAATACCAGAGCCTCAATTTAACTGCTCTACACTGATTTTTTGCAAAATGAGCTTCTTATCTATTAAAGATGAAGTCAAGAGCTTCAGTTTGTTGGCCTAGTTCCATGCTATGGCTATCTCCAGAGATGCCGCGTTTCTAGTGACTCTACCAGCATCACTCCATCAAAGTTTCTCTAAATCTTGGATATTTCACTTCACATTAAGTCCACTACTAAGATGCTTTGTTCAGCAGCTTTGAAATATTATATAAAACAAATTTCTCTTGTCCCCCTAAATATAAAATATTACTAGTAATCTTTTTGCAACTGCAAATCTAGTTTATATCAATTTTTCTGTAGACTTCTCCTGAAGTTGAGAAAAAATGCAGTAAAGGTCTTTTCCGAATTTAAACTTTAGAACTTGTTCAAAATGCAAAACCACTCTATTGGTATCTAGGTAGCATATCAACTGAGGCAGACATACTTAAGCAAAACATTGGATACACTAAAACCAATAATGTGCTGATACAGTTTTCTGATAATTTTCAAATTTGTGTCCTGAAATCCTTATAGAAGTTAGAGATGCACCAAAAAATATAAGGCTTAACTTCTTTGTGGTGATAAGCTTGGGAGGTTTATATCATAGTATGTTACAGCTTCTAACTTGTGTCTCTTCTCACTAATTACTCAGAAGTTACTCAGGTAGGAAAAAAATACATTCAGCCAGCCTAGTTGTCTCTAACACATGAAATGCATGCTAAGTTTTTGTGAGATATTGTGAGAAACTTTGTAACTACATTTTCTACCTGCACATTAATAAGCATAATAATCTAAGCAATTAAACTAGTGATGATAAAATAAATTATATTCTTATTAAATCTATGCCTAAAAGCTGCTAAATGTAAAGTTACTGACTCCGTGGGCAAAGCTGCTAGATGAATTTCAGGTTCTATTGATAAAACAAATGAAATTTTATCTTTCTCTGTGCACTGATTTTAATTCAGATCCCTGTTCAGTTCTGAGTATACTCAGTGGGCATTCTCCTTTTATATTTAGTGAGCTACCAATCAAGTCCAGGAATCATTTTACAGCCAAAGAAAAGATGCTATTGTACTGCTCTTTGCCTCTGCTGATATAACTGTTCTGAGACTGAATAAGCTTCATTTCTGTAATTTTATAGACTGAGAAATAGAGCAACTATAATGCTTCTAATTTAAGAACAGAGAAAAGTGAAAGCCTGAAAAGTCCATTGTAGAAGTGGAAAATCAAAGTGCTACCACTTTTTTGTTGTTGTTTTGTAATTATTATTTTCTACAGGACCTTCCCAAAGTGTGAAAACAAAGCCAGACTTCCAAAGTTTAAAAATCCAAAGGCTGTAAATATTAAGAAGGTTTACATTAATTTTGGTTTTTTTCTGTCAGGAAGCTTAACCAATATTTTATAGGTTGTCCAAAAGAACTGACAATCACTGCAAGTCAGCTCTATATGTTTTCACTTCCACTATCTGTACATGCAGTAATGTTGAAATAAGCCAGTCCAGGATGAACAGGTATGGTAGAGGCCAAATATGAAAATTTGAAGTGACCAGAACATTATTATGGTTTCTCTTTATTCTCATCCAGCCAATGGCTTGGCTGGGTGCTTCATAATATAAAGATTGAGGTTCCATTTGAAAGATTTGATGGAGAACTGAATTGCAAGCATCTTCCTGACAATCAGTAGTGTTAGTCTTATCAATCTGTCAGATGTTCAGAGTGTACTTAAAAGATTCAAATATCATCCTCAAGTTGATCATCTTTGTACTAACAAGCTGTGGAAAAAGACAAGTTTGAAGATGATGCAGTCCCAGACGGGATCTTGCCATAGCAGTTCTGATACATGAAAAGATGCTGCAAGTGAGGAACTCTGTGTTTGTTAGAAGCTATGCTAGTGGATATCCAAAATTTGGCATTGCCCTAATGAAGTCATTTGACTGCTGGATGTTTGCTGGACACCATTCCAGACCAGAACCTGGGGAAAAGAGCAGAAAGCAAACATCAAGGCCTCAGGAAAGCACTGAATACTTCCTTCATTCAAAGTATGATTTTGTTGATGATCAAAACAAGCTCTCTTCCCAAAAGCAAAGAGATGTTGAACCCTCATTTACTGTTGAGCAGAAGAGAGTGCTACTGAGGTAAACATGACAGTCTCTTGGGACCTTCTTTCAACAACTGAAGCCACGTAAAAGTTGAATAATATTGCCTTAGGGGAGCTCAAACAATCACCTCTGTCTTCAATGTACTAATGATAAGATAAATGCCTCTGGATGACAGCAAGGCAACTGAACATAGCCTGATGACTTCCAGAAAAACAGGCAAGCAATCCTGCAAGCATCAGCAAATGAAGACTTCTGGATGGTTCCTTTCTGGGCTGGGCTCGCAGCCTGCTGAGGTTACGCAGGTGACCTTCAGTTCTCTAGCAAAGGTGCATTCTTTGCTAGGTCATGCTCTGGCATTACCAAGGATAGAAAAATGAATAGGCTAGGAGCAAGTACAGAGTCCTGTTTCACTCTACTGGGAGCAAGAAACTATTCTACAGTGGAGAATTAGAGGTTTCTATATCATCATGAAAGAAACAGATGAGATTATAGAGCCTATCTGAACAGTCTATCTTGCTGAGGATTTGCAGACTACTGAGTCTTGAATGAGAAAATTAGTTTAGTCCAAGTAGTAACAATAACAGTATCAATTCTGATACCAGAAAATACCAAGATGCTGACTGCTAGAAGCTCAGATGATATACTGAAGGATGCAGTAATATAGTCACACTGAAAATGTACTAATTGCCTTTCCAAGCCAAAATAATGGACTAAGCAGAATCTTATCTAGTCCATAAGTCTTCCTAATCTCTGTTTTTTCTAGGTTTGCCTGTCTAAGCATTATTATCTCAGTGCTACCATACCACACACAGTCCAGAAACTGCCTGATTATGAGGCATGACAGTCAGAAAGATGAAGTAATATTGAGAATAACCTGAAGTACTAATTTACAGAGTATAACTTGAAGGAAGGTGCCAGACAGCTCTCACATAATGGACAATCGCATTTCTTTTTTCCCTAGATATACAACTAAAGCGTCCTTAAAGTTTTCCACACCACTTTTTTCCCACAAATTCAGATGAATAATGAAAGGAGGACAGAAAACACCTTTCTGCTTCTACACATAAGTGTACCAGCAGCTACACCTTCATCCTTGGGGATATAACTTCTTGTAGCACTTTTATATGTAATATCAGTATTTGGTCACATTAATCATTGCATGAAGGAGATAAGAGGTGAGTAAAGACTGTATTCAACTGTCAAGACCAACTTCTTTTTCAGATAAAAAATGCTGCTCCAAGATCTGTCAGAAGGAGTTAAAACTGGTAATGGTGGGACCTCATATAAGAGATCTTTGCAGAAATGTATTTGGTGTTGTATGTATTAGTATAGGACTGTATGTCCTCAGACTTGCCTTTCTATTACACATCTTCCATTTCCCAAAGGTGTCATGTGACACAAGGATTTACAATGTTCTTGCTTCGTGTGAAGTTTAATATGTGAGCTGTGCTACAGACAGAGAGAGTCTCCTTGATCTCTTCATCATTTTAACTGGTCCATCTTGATATCTGCTTTTAATATAGGTGATGTGTTTAGGATAAGGCAAGGGAGACATCTTTAAGATGTGCTGCTGTTCTTTCAACACTGCTGCCCTTGCAGCTGTGCTGCATGGGATGAAATGGAAACCACGTTTCATGTCAGGAATGGGGTATTGCCCCTGATGGCAAGGAGCCAAGATGATGTGGGCACGGGCAGGGCCCTGGCACACAGAATTACACAGAAAGGTTGAGGCTGGAAGGGATCTCTGGAACTCATCCCGTCTGAACCACCTTTCACACAGGGACATCTAAAGACAAGTGCCTAGGACCATGTTGAGAAGTTTTTAATATCTCCAAGGATAGAGATTCCACAGCTTCTATGGACTAACTGTGCCAGTGCTATGTCACCCTCACCATAAAAAATCTTATGTTCAGGTGGAGCCTCCTGTGTTTCAGTTTGTGCCTATTTCCTCTCGTCCTGCTACTGGACACCACTAAAATGAGCCTGGTTCCATCTTCTTTACACCCTCCCTTCAAACAGTTAAATACAGTGATAAGATTCCCCTGTGCCTTCTCTTCTATAGGATGAACAGTCCCAGCTCTCTCAGCCTTTCATCACAGGACAGATGCTCCTGTCCTTGAATTCTCTTAGCAGCCCTGTCCAGTATGTCCATCTCATACTGGGGAGCCCAGAGCTGGCCCCAACATTCCAGGTATAGCTTTACCAGTCCTGAGAAGAGGAGAAGGATGGCCTCCCTCCAGATGCTGACAACAGTCCTTCTAATGCAGACTGGGATTCCATTAGCCCCCAGTCTCCAGTCCTTGACAGTAGTGTGCAGAATGGGAGGCAGCAGCAGGACCAATTGGCAACTCCAGATGTGGTGAGGGCCTGGACTGGGGCCAGGGCCCAGCTGGGGGGTTCCTATTGGGACCAAACAGAGGCTGAACTAGGGACAAGACTAGAAAGAGGTACAGGTGTTGAGAGGTGGAACAGGCCTCCAAGGCCCATGAGGAGATGGAGGAGTTCCCATATGATGGTGCTTACGACCTCTTGGTGGCCTGAGGACGTCTTCAAGGAAGGCAGGAAAAGCAAGCTTGTACTCATTTTCATAAGTCTGACTACAGCTTTGTATTCCCATACATGAGGTAAAATATGCAACCTAAATTACACATTTTTCCACAGGTTGCCCAAGGAATTTGTGGATGCCCCTTCCATGGAAGTGTTCAAGACCAGGCTGGATGGAGCTCTGAGCAACCTGGTCTAGTAGGAGGTGTCCCTTCCTGCTCCTGCCAGAGGGATTGGAACTGGATTATCTTTAAGGTCCCTACAAACCCAAACCAATCTACGATTCTGTGTTTTGTCTATTCCTCACCACAGATAGCAGTGACATCCCTCAAGAAGGCTGTTCAGACATGAAGAGGCTGCCAGAGCAAGTAGGTCCCTCAGACAGACAAGAAACTGCCAAAGTCTTCATTCTCCATTGTGCAAGTTAGCTGCTATGGCTCCTCTGCCTCTTCAAGCTAATGTGCCACCCAGTTCAGGTAATTCCAGGAAAAAGAAACATCCTTGCAGGGAAAGTTTCGCAACTGGCTTTCCCACTTAGGCTGAATAGTCTTCAAAGCACACAAAAAAGCCAAGGCAGCATGAGAAAATATCAGCCACAGCTATATACTATTCTGAAGAACAGGAAACCATGATTGGTAGGCTTGGCAACATATATCAGTGCATTGTCAGTACACAGCAAACAAGAAATAAATACTTGCCCCTACCACCTGTACAGCATGGCCTGGTAACCCACTGCCTGGGAAGCATGAAGGTTCTTCTAGCCTTATACTGACCTCATTATAATCCTGCATTTTCTAAACTTCCACCTGTAATCCTGATAAAGGAGATCTTACTGGGTACCTCCAATAAGTCTAATATGTTCTATGGCTAATCAGGGAAACAATAACTTGTAAACAAAAAATTTCATTTTTTTTAAATTAATAATACCAGTGAACAAATGGCAGGCAACTAGAAGACCAGCAAATGCCAGCGCTTGCAGAGCTCTAGAAAAAGCACATTTGTGATTAATATATAAATGAGGAGTCACCATACCAGGAAGGTTTGACTGGAAGTACCTAGTCTAAGGCAGACACTCCTCTCCTGAAAATTCAATGTGAAGCATATGGAAAGTGGTATACCAGGCTGAATTTTGAAAAATCTATACTGAAGACACCTACAGAATAATGTAGGAGCCAACTAGCTGCTGTTTAATTTATATTACACAGCAGATAACCACTATCACCTGTCTGCAACAAGGAAACAAAACATTATTAAAACTCACTAGAGTCAAGTATTACAAGAAGGGAGCATTCCCACGCTCCTCTATCAATGCGCATCTTAGTTGTTTCCACCCTTCTGCTTAATTAGAGATTTTGCTACCAGTTATATCAAAATATGTAGATTTAAACCATCTTAGAGATTAAAATCTAACACAATGTATACTAAAACAAACAGCAACCTTGTTCGATATCAAGTACAGTAGCTTGTCTCAATCATAATGAGTTTCAGAAGACTATCTGAGCACATCAGACTAACATAAACTAAGGAACTGTGTCAGTTATGTGAAGATTTAATGAGTTTGAGAGAAATGTGTGGCCACATCAGAATACCTCACTCTTAGCTGAATCAGTAGGCTGCAATTAAAAATGTGGACCCTTAAAAAGAGGTATAAAACACAACATGAAATATTTTTTACATCTATCTGTTGAAAAAGTAATGCTTTTAAGAATCCAAATGGAAAGTAATTTCCTGGCATCCACAACCATCAGAAATCATATTGCTGTGCTTATGAGGGTATTTTCATACCAAGCTTTCACATTTGCAGTGTTTGATTGCATCCGATTCAGCAACTCCCATTGACTTTCAAGGGCTCTGGAGAATGCGATCAGAGACCTAATGTTTTCTCTCTCTTCTGTTTAAGTTTCTTTGAATCCAGAAATAGGTTTTTCATAACATCTTTTATTCCTTATACTTTCATTGTATTCAATCCACGAATACTTTACAATGAAAACATATATAGCTGTGATACTTTGAGAAGCTGTGGCATTCTGTTAACACAAACCTGCAACGCTGGATGCTAAGCTGTGGTTACAAGGCAGAGTTCCCACTTTTATTCTAGAAAATATGCTTCTGTAGCTAGAAGATGACTGGTTATTTTCCTGTTCTGAAACTTGAAACAGAACACTTCTAACATCTGCAGACTTTCAACAAATAACAAAACAGAGCACTTTTCCTTTCTCTCACTAAGAAGCCTATGTTGTCAAAAACAGGATAACTGAGGAAGAGGTTCAATGTTCACTATTTATATATCTACCAACTGACAACAAAGATCATGGTCTTACACTTACAAACCACTGATAATCTGAAGTAAAGCAGATCTGTGTTAGATAGAATTTGACCACTGAATTCATATGACACATGCCATGATGCTCTCCACATAAACTGAACTGATATGCTCTGAGGATACAATTACACTTATGATCCTAAAATACATAACCTTGGAGAGAGTTCCTATGAAGGAAAACAAGAAAAATTAATCATCAACTATTCCACTGGGAAAACGATCTCACTTTATTTCGCAGTCCAAGCCAAATATTACCACAACCAGCTTTAGCATGCTTTGGAGATTCATATACAAGTCTAACAAGTACTGTTTTGTTGTGGTTTTTTTTTTTTTAACTTGTAATTACAAGACCTAGCACTACGTTGCTTTGAAAAATCATGATTCATTCATAGAACTGTGAAGCACAAGGCCATTTCTTTGGTCCCAGGCTTTGGGTTTTATTTAAACTGCCTGTGGTTCAGTCTTAAGTTTGTATTCAGACATAGGAAATTTGAGAATTAATCTCTCTTTGGTATCTAGTATGTAAAGGTGTGCATAGGAACACATGAACACATGGTTAGTTAAAAGAAGTGTTATTGGGTTTGATTTAGAATTTTGTTTTCTGAGAACAGGGAAGAAGAAGAGGTGGCATGTTATATTCCATTCTGCATCAGACAAGCAAGTATTTAAAAGAGCTCTGGCAATAACTCATATCCTCTGCAGCAAGTCCATGCAAAGTGATTTCAGCTGAAAATTGCATCAGGACTAAACAGCACAGGACTCATCTCATCCACAGTCACAGTCATAACTCAAGGGCCTTACTCAGCCCCTTTTTGTCAGCTGTAGATGAAGCCTTCGACCTGAAGATCCCTTTCTCTCCTGATGCCTTCCCCAGCAAGAAGCTGCCTCTGAGTGGGTACTGACATGAGATACGCGGTAGTGCTCATGCATCCCTCAACAGCAGCAGTTTTGGGAAAGAAGTTAGTACCCACATATCCAAGAGAAGCAGCAAATCTGCTGAAGTCAACCCAGGTGTGCCTGCCTAGTAACAGCAAGAGTATGTGGCATTTCATCTGGGGGCTCTCAAATCATTCTACACTCGTTAATGAAACTACTTCCCTGATGCACCAGATATATATATATGCTGAACTCTTAATCTATTACGGTGAATTTACTGACCCACACAGAACTGGGATACAGACAATTAATGGCAGATACCAATAAAATCCAGTTTATGCTAAAGTACGAGGCAGAGTTTGGAAAGCTTCCATCTCAGTTTCCAGCAAATTTCTCCCTTCATTTGCATGGCAATATTTTTTTTCAGCTGTGAACTGTCTCTCAGAATTTATCTACTTGTTCCCTTCTTTCTATTGGGAGGTACAATTAAAATACTTCAAACAGATTTGACCCCAGTCCAATTTAAATCTTAGTTTCCAACTGGTGACAAATTTTAAAATGCTATTTTTTTCCCTCACACTAAGACCAGATAAGAGGCTTCTTCAATATGGCTGTTGAGACCCAAAGTGTTTTGCAAAAACCTGAAGCAGTCTTTAGCAGGATTAAAAAACTATAATAGGATAACTCCTCAGAAATCAATAAACAAACATCTAATAATGTAATGCACACCACTCAACTTTTCTATATCAGGTGAAACATTTCTCTGTAATTGAATTTACCTCAGATCCTTTAGGAATGTTGATGATCCACACAGCTGCCTGGAATTAAATATTGGAATATGATTCTAAGTAATTTTATTTAACACACAATAGAAATTTATCACTCCAAGACTTGTGTCAAGGGGTCTTCAGCATCCTATCTAAAAGGATTGTGATGAATTTTCACTTGATTCAGCAGCTGCCTATGTTTTTATTACTAAAGCCTCCCAAATACCTGGTGAAAACATCACTGACATGATGAAGTACCACACAGTGAAAGTGGTGCTGCATACCAAAACAAATCCAGACTGGTATATGTCCCCAGTGGAAGATTCTCAGGCCAATTCTAGGCTGACCTACTACTGCTTTCACTGCACTTACACACTGGACTGAAAAGGAGAACACTGCTCTTTACTTCATGGCCTTACTGTTGGGTCGGAGCTAAAAAGAAAGTAAAATGTTGTATTTCGGGTTTTGATACTTCAAGGAATATTATTTTTTCCTATAGAGTAACTACTTGGAGATAGGAAACCAGGGAATGAACCTGATAGGATTGCACAGCAAAGTACTGTCCACTGAAATAAATCTTCACTTTTGTTTTGTAGAAAATGCAGTTTTACAAAAGCTCTTTCTTCAAACCTGTCAGCCTTTGGCTAGATGCTGTATACGATATATTTTCAGAAACATCTACTTTAGCAAAAAGGTATATTATTGTAACTACCCTGCTAACTTAAAAGAGAAGCACCAGAGGTATCAATCAGATGATGTAAATCAGCGGAGCTGCACCAAAGGAAAGATCATGATGCTAGTGTATGAGCTAAGACTTTTATCCTAGCATGTTTTGTAACTGTGTATACCTCCAGCATACCTAGAGAAGGCTGTTTAAGAGAGCTGCTCTGTGACATTTTAAATCATTCTTGCTCAAGGCAGGAGGGAGAGAATAAACAACCACCCTTTTTGGCAGCCAAAAAAGGAAACGTTAGACACCTCACAGTGAGGAGCAGCAGGAAAGCAGTGCAGTGGTTTTCCTACTGAGGATCTAGTCTCAGGTTCAGCTCCCTTCATGGGATGCGTGTGACCACTGTATTTCGACATGAGCTGAACAAAACTAACAAGGAACAAAACCAAATCTGATGTTTTCAGAAATGAAGTCATGGCCTACTTTTACTTCCTGACCCCAGGCAAATGATTGACATTAGAGCAGACTGTGACCTGTTTAGACTGGTTTAGTGTGTCAACTGCCACCTGGTTTTATGTCACTGAACATGTAACGAGGCTCACTAAATAAGGCAGACCTAACCTAGAAAACTGCACCAGTCTTCACTTATATTTTTAGGTTGATTTCATCTTAAATAAATTTAAATACCAACCTGAGTCATTCACTGTGAAAGTCTGTACAAGCTTTCCTGTGCTATCAAGAGGGACTAAGGATTCCAGCCAGCTATGTGTTGTCACTTTATTCTGGGTTACATTTTTTAACCTTTTTTTCCATTTTTTCCCTTGTTTTCTTTTTTATTTTTTTTTTCCCTTTTGTTTTCTTCATTTAATTTTTTACGTTCTTTAAACCAATTCCTTTGTTTTGGGCTGAAAATCTGCAGGGAAAGAGCATGCCAGAAAGAGAAGTTTCTGTGTTTTCAGGAGGGAAGAAATACCAACACAAAAAGGGAGAAGTCATCTGGCAACCCCGGTACCTGGCCAGCGCTGTTGCTCTTCCTCAGTAACAAGTTCACATTAACTCTGTTTTTATGACCAGTATTGGATCCATGTGAGGAAAGCATGCTCCTGCTGCATGCTTTTCTAACAATTACCAGTACAGGTGTTTCTGATAGGACTGCCCTGGCATGCTGCATTTTTGGGTGCCCTGCTGGGATCTCAGAGAGGCATTGCTGCTGGAAAGTTATGACACAGTGGCTGTTACTGAAACTTGGTGGGATGACTCCCATGACTGGAATGTAGGGATAGATGGGTTCAAGCTCTTTAGGAAAGACAGGCAGGGTAGGAGAGGAGGAGGTGTTGCCTTCTACATCAGTGACCAACCGGAATCGATGGAGCTCCATCTGTGGAAGGACAACAAACTGATTGATTGTATATGGGTTAAGATTAAAAGGGAAGAAGGAAGAAGGTGATGTTACAGTAGGGGTCTGCTACAGCCCACCTGACCAGCAGAGCCAAGAGATGTGGCCCTCCATAGGTAGATAGAAGAGGCTTTGCATTCAAAGGCCCTGGTCCTAGTGGGTGACTTCAGCCACCCTGACATCTGCTGGAGGGATAACACAGCAAGGCACCAGCAATCCCAGATGTTCCTGGAATGCATAGATGATAACTTCCTTCTCCAAGTGGTAGAGAAACCAACAAGAAAAGGTGCTATGCTGGAGTTTGTTCTCACCAACGTGCTTCTCAGAGACCAGTTTGGCTGCAGTGATCATGAAGTGCTTGAATTTAAGATACTTAGGGCATCTAGAAAGATGTATTCCAAGCTTACAGACTTTAGGCATGCAGATTTTGATCTCTTCAGGGATCTGCTGGACAAAGTGTTGTGGAAAAAAGCCCTAGAGGGAAGGGGGGCCCAGGACAGCTGGTCAGTATTCAAGGATCACTTTTTCCATGTCCGGGAGCAAAGTATACTGACAAAGAGCAGGGTAGGAAAGAATGCTGGGAGACCTGCCTGGATGAACAAGGAGCTCCTGGACACACTAGGACACAAAAAGAAACTCTACAAGGAATGGAAGAAAGGACAGCTAGAATGGAGGGTATATAAGGAAGCTGTCTGAGCAGCAAGAGACCTGGTTAGAAAAGCCAAAGCTCAGTTAGAACAAAATTTAGCCAGAGAGATCAAGAGGAATAGCAAAAATTTCTATAGGTATATTAACAGCAAAATGAAGACTAGGGAAGGTGTGGACCCCCTCAGAAAGCAAATAGGAGGACTAGTGACAAGTGATGTGGAGAAAGTTGAGGTTCTCAATGACTTCTTTACCTCAATCTTCATTGGCAAGGGCTCCAGACACACTCTTGAAGTCACAGAAGACAATGGCAAGAGTTGGAAGGAAGAACTGCCCATTGTAAGGGAAGATCAGGTTCACAACCATCTGAAGAACCTGAAAGTGTACAAGTCCACGGGACCCGACAGGATACACCCATGGGTGCTGAGGGAACTGGAAGATGTGGTTGCTAAACCCCTGCCTGTTATATTCCAAAAGTCATGTCAGTCTGGTGAAGGGCAAACTGACTGGAAAAGGGGAAACATAACCCCCATTTTCAAAAAGGGAAAGAAGGAGGATCCAGGGGACTATAGGCCGCTCAGTCTCACCTCTGTGCCTGGTAAGATCATGGAGCAGGTCCTCACAGAGGCCCTGCTGAAGCATAAGAATAATGAAGAGGTGACTGGGTATAATCAACACGGCTTCAGCAAGGGCAAATTGAGCCTGAAAAACCTGGTGGCCTTCTATGAAAAGGTCACAACATCAATACACAAGGGAAGAGAACTGATGTCATTTACCTGGACCTGGGCAAAGCCTTCAACACTGTCCCACACAACATCCTCGTCTCCAAGCTGGTAAAACACGGGTTTGATGGATGGAGCACTCAGTGGATAAAGAACTGGCCTGATGGCCACACCCAAAGAGTGGCTGTCAAGGGTCAGTGACAAGTGGAGTCCTTCAAGGATCAGTGCTGGGACAGGTCCTGTTTAACATCTTTGTCAGCGACGTGGATGGTGGCATTGAGCGCACCCTCAGCAAGTTCACTGATGACCCCAAGCTGTGGTGCAGCTGACACACTGGAGGGAAGGGATGCCATCCAGAGGGACCTTGACAGGCTGGAGAGGTGGGCCCGTGCCAGCCTCAGGAAGTTCAACAAGACCAAGTGCAAGGTTCTGCATCTGGGTCGGGTCAATCCCAAGCACTGATATAGGCTGGGCAGTGACTGGATGGAGAGCAGCCCTGAGGAAAAGGACTTGGGAGTGCTGGTGGATGAGAAGTTCAACATGAGCCATTAGTGTACACTTGCAGCCCAGAAAGCCAACAGGATCCTTGTCTGTGTCAAGAGAAGTGTGGCCAGCAGGTAGAGGGGGTGATTCTCTCCCTCTACTCTGCTCCTGTGAGACCCCACCTGGAGTACTGTGTCCAGTTCTGGAGCCCCTATTACAAGGAAGACATGGATGTGCTGGAGTGTGTCCAGAGAAGGGCCACGAGGATGATCAGAGGGCTGGAGCACCTCTCCAATGAAGACAGACTTAGAGAGTTGGGGTTATTCAGTCTGGAGAGGGGAAGGCTCCAAGGAGACCTTATTGTAGCCTCACAGTGTCTGAAGGGGCCTACAGGAAAGATGAGGAGGGACTTTTTAGGATGTCAGGTAGTGATAGGACTAGAGGTATGGTTTCAAACTAGATGAGGGCAGATTTAGATTAGATGTTAGGAAGATGAGGATGGTGAGACACTGGAACAGGTTGCCCAGAGAGATGGTGGAAGCCCCATCCCTGAAAGCTTTTAAGGCCAGGCTGGATCGGGATCTGAGCAACCTGATCTAGTGGGAGATGTCCCTAACCATGGCAGGGGGGTTGGAACTGGATGATCTTAAAGATCCCTTCCAACCCTGAAAATTCTATAATTCTATGATTCTATTATTACCTCCTCAGTGTCAATTTACATTGCCCAGGGCAATCTGAATATTTGCTACCTTTTCTTCTCCACACTCGATAACACTGGATCAACCTTGTTGCCTGCAGGGTGGTTTTTCAGTAGCCCTGGCTGTAGGTAGATTCTGCCCTTGTACTAAGCATCCATTGGTGGGCAGAAATGAGCCAGAGGGAAGGATTGTGGCACCACACAAACTCCAAGATAGGGCACAATGGTATGACTCAAATGACCCAAACGAAGCTTCATGCTTGGCATGCTCTCAGAGAGATGTGTTCCTGCCACTGTTTTTCATAAGCTTATACGAGAAGTAGGACATGTGTCAGCTGAAGCTTAACCCTTTTAAATTTTTTCCCTGACTGAACACTTCTTAAAAAAGGATAATGATTTAGTCTCATTTTCTATATTATTGCAGCACTGGAAGGTCTTGGATCAGACTTTTGGATGTTCAGTTGACTTCTGAATCTTCTGCAAAGCAATGGCTTAAGGCAGTGCCTGTGTTTTGAAAAATATGCAGATACTTTTTATGAGTTATTCAAACTGCAGTGCTGGGTCTAAACTCACTGACCTACTTTAACTTGCTTTTCAAGTGGCTGAGTTTCAGACTTATCTTCATTTTATCTGAACGTTATCGCTTCGTTTTCAGAATTATTGTACATGACTCCTTCTGTAGTCAACTTCTTCTGTAGCTAGGTGGTTTCCTGTCCTAAATTCCCATTACTAATGCAGTCGTTCCTAATGCACAGAAAAATCACCATCCCAAGCTACAATATCGCTGAGGCATTCTCTCATTCCCAAGAGACCTTTAGACATCTGGGGCATTATGCAGTTAAGTACTTCCACATCTGAATATATTAAAGCAAGCACATGCCAAAAAGAATAGTTACAAAGTGTTTGTTTGTTTCCTTAAAATCATAACAGTTGGCAGCCTATCAGAGCACCCAGTCAGTTAGCAGAAATGGAAACCAAGCATATGGGGAAAGACGAGCCACCAGGACTATTATACATGATTGGACTGTCAAATTGCAGAGGAGAGATGCAAATCTTTAAATGTTCCATAGTTAAAGGCAGCTGCCCAAACTCTGTCAGTTCATTGCAGTTCCTGGAAAACATGGCCCCAGGGCTTTGTTCCTGATGGGCAGATGTTAATATTCTAATGCAGTGCTCCCATTCGCCTCCTGAGAGCTGTCTGTCGGCATCTCTGGTCTGCAAAGAACAACTGTTGCCAGAATTTTTTCTTGCAAGGAATTTTCATGCTTCTCTGAAAATGTGCAGACTTGAGATTGACCAATATGAAAGAAGAACAGAAACTTCTGGTCTCCCATCACTGGGCACATTTCAGTCTCCATCACTCCCTTGGTGTGTGGAGCAGCTGAGATTCCTCCCTAACTGGTGACATGAATGACTGTCTGTAGTGTAATTTCTCCACATATTTCTCTTACCCAGCATATCACCCCTCAAATCTTTGAGAGAAGGGGTGGCAAAATCCCTGGTCACAAAGCCAGTAGCAGCTTGTGTACCATCTCCTGTATCTCGACAGTATCTTACTCCAGATTTCTCTGTGGCATTTCTAGCAGCTGTCAGGTTTCCTCAGACTACCTCGACCCTGTTAAGATCTAGCCATGGCAGAGATGCTGGGTTAGCCACAGTATTCAATTTTGTCCCAGCAAGGCCTCAAGACACAATGTCAGTGGTTATTCAGCTGGCTGTGAGGTCTTACCACATTGCTGGTGAAGAGCCATCATCATCAAAACTACTCTCCTCAAGCCCTGTCTCCCCTTTCTGAGCAATCTCCAAGTGCCCCTGTGATCTCTGGCCCCCAGAAGCCCTCTTCTGCAGGTGATACAGTGAACTTCTCTTGTTCTCAGGATGGGAGGACTCAGGAGGAAACCCTAGAGACAGGACATTCCCACACCCAGAACCTGCTTGTTTTTCACATTTGCATCATGCCTGACCTGGGCAGAGCAGCAGCGGGACCCATCCAGAAGAGTGCATTGGTACATTTTGTGCCAGGATAAGAGGGTGCAAATGGGTTTGATCCGGACAAGCCCAAAATAATCTCAGCTCTTGGCACAGCTGACAGAATTTGTATCAGAAGACTTCAGGCCTGTCAGTACTCGTCATAAGACACAATAGTTAGGCTGCATTAAAAAAAAAAAAAAAAAAAAACATTTGATAGAAAGGTTTGAAAATTTCTTCATCTTGGGGTTTTCTGGGGGTTTTCTCCCCCTTTTGAGTTTTACAGAAAAGATGTCAGTGACTGGTGCACGTTCTGCAAGCAAATTCCATGCATAATCCATCACTGCCTGGGCCAGTGCCCTCTGCTCCTCCTGAACAAGGGACAGTGCCTCACCTGAGAGCTCAACAAGCCTTATTCTTCCCCAACTCTTGTCATGGCACAGGGGGCTATGGACCCTTCTGGGCCACCTACTCTGGCAGGCCTTCACTGGCCAAGCCTGTCCCACCAGCTCCACGGCTGTGGGATGGGTGATGCCATGAGGGAAGCAGGGGCAGACCCACCACGGTGCCAGCACCTGTAGCTCAGCCCAACCAGGATGGCACAGTGGGGCCAGAAGAGCCCTTCCCTGGAGGCTCTGTGCCTGTCTCCTGGAAAGCAGTCACCTGCACCAGAAACAGATTGTCACAACAGCCCCAGTTACATGTATTTATATTAAAAAGAAAACCACCAAAAACTTAATGGAAGAAAATACTGGAGATTTAGTGTCAGCAAGAACTCAGCCAGGTGTTTACCCTAATTGTTGAGATGAATACCAGAAAGGAACAGAGCCAGCTCCCATGCTGCAAGCTACACCTGCCTGCTTGCAGATGCAAGAGTTAATAAGTCGTCTTCACTTTAAATCCTCCTTCTGCTAAAAACCTTGTCAGCTTCAGGGTGTCTGCCACCCAAAGCTCCTTACAGCACAGCTGTCGTATCACCCCAGATGCAAACCCTTCCTGCACAGCAGACCTGATTTTTTTTTTTTTTTTTTTTAAATAGGAGCACAAATAGAAGCTTCTTCAGCAAAAGATTTTTAAATGTGCAGGTTATGAATGCTTGCCTACTGCTCCCTCCAAGATGGTTTCCCAAGAGCTTTGTGGAGCAGAGGTGCAGCCAACTGCAGGCTCTCCCCCACAAGGGAACAGACCTGGTGCAATGCCTTCCTCCAGTTCTGCCTCAGAAACTTTGCCTTCTGCACTGGAATCAATTGCTTGTCTATAAAAGCAGATGATGGGCTGATTAAAACATAGGTGTTGGTCAACTTTGGAGGAAAACATTGGTGTATGTCCCACGTGTCAGTTAAGTGCCCCCACAGGATGAATTTCTCTCTTACAGCTCCAAAGGACAGAACAAGAGTATTTCTACTGAAATTAACTTACATGTCTGGTTAAAAAACCAAACCAAACCAAACACCACTCTTTAAAACTTGTGGTAGCATCTGTAAATCACAGTGATAAGAAATGTACAAAGAAGAAAAGGAAATATTAGCCCTCCTTTTCAACATTTGCACTTCCTCAATGCTCCCCAGTGCAGACACTGGAAACATTTCTTTAAAATAACTTTCTCCAAAATGGCATTCGGTGCAGAACCATTGGAGAAGTACTGAATTGAGATAAGCAGATCCAAAAGCTCACATTTTCTTTTGCAAGAGGCCTCCGTGCATCTCTGGAATGAAGATTTAGGCTTAGACAACTGCCTGGGCAAAGCCGCATGCAAGTTTCTGGAGCTGCTCACAAGCATGCCCGAGGCCTAAATTTCATAGACTTCATAAAGGCAGCACTGTCGCACACTTTCCTTCTTTTACGTTGATAAGAATCAATCATAATAGAGTTTATCAAATAATTTCTTGTTTACAGAGCCATAATTTACTTAAGTATAAAATTGTAAGCCCCAGAAGTGTTTGCAAGTTTAATGCTAAGAGTGCTTTTCTCTGTTTAAGTTAGGGCTGTAACAATTTGCATTAAAATCTGTAGAAGCAATTCATAGTGACACTGTACCATTTTCTAAAAAAAAAAACAAACCCAAAACCCAAACCCACATGATTTATGAAAGATGGGGCTGGCATTGGAAGTTAAGATTGAAATTCACAAGCACGTCTGGGTTTGGAGTTGTCATGGTACCAGTGCTACTATGTGCGTATCACAGTACCATCAGATCACACTCTGAAAAGCAGCAGGTTTGCCTGCATACAAAGCAAGCAAAACCTTGGAACGAAGCGTTCTGTACCTTCTGGGAACCCAGCATTCACTCCAGTCTGGATTCAAAGTTTAAAAAGTGGTGAGATTTTGGATGAATGAGTAATTTTCTGCAATTTAGGCGTGGCTCCACCTGGCCATGGTAATTACGGAGTTGCAATTCTGCAATCTGTGGATTAAGTCAGAAGTACCAGAAAAACTGCTGCTCTTCTCACAGTGTTTTCCCTCACACAACACTGGAGAAGCATGTGACTTGCTTAGGCAACTGCACTTTTTCCATGGTAAAAATAAAACCCAGCAAAATTCCTGTCTGTAATCAATGCTTTGATTACTATCAACCCTTCTGTGGTTTACAGAGAACCACACAGACTGTAGCACAGCTAATTCATCACTATCTTGTTGAATTTATTTTGCAAAATTTTCCTGAATATGTAGGCTAAGGTTTGCTCCCTTTATTACTATGCTTCTAATAATAGTGTGCAGCCAAGTGTAAAAGATCTTCTGTCTTCTCAATTAACAGACTATTAAGATTTCCCCTAAGAGTAATAAACTCCTGTAATCTGGCAGGGGCAGCAGCACGAAGATGCATTTTTTTCCCCAATGTGCAAATTTGTGTTCCCAGACCTGTGCATGTTGTACTAAATGTAACCAATTTTGCTGAGGCGGTATCTTCACACTTAACTAATATGCCAAAAGGGTGAAAAGTCATCTGGCATACAATTAAATTTAAATTGTTTCAAAATATTTCTTTTCATTTGATCAATTATTCCTGCGTCTTTTACTTATTGTACATGAATGATCTTTAGAGACTTTCTCTCAACAGCAGATATTTTTCTACTTGAGCCATAGGGACTCCAAGCATCCCTGGAAAATGTCTGAGAAGCCTATGAAAGACAGATGGAAAAAACAAATTCTTTTGTCAAGATTGTTGAATTTACTGTCTTAAAAGTGCTTGCATTCTTATGAAATAAATGCAGGAGACTGTAACTTTCAGAACCCCTGGTCTGAATCGGGGAGTTGACAAGTGCAGAAACTGAAAATAAATGACAAATCCCCCCCTAAATGCATTGTCACATATCTGAGGAACAATTTGAAGTTTACCTAAATTTATCTCTAAATGCACTGTTGTTTAGTCTAAGCCTTGATGTTGTCCATAAAGAAGGTAAATTGGCTCAGTCTGCAGAGGTGGGTTGTTATTAATTGCCCTTTAAATTACATCAAAGGAGAGCCAAAGGTCACACCCAAACGAAACAAGCCTGTTCTGTTTTCACAGAGGGAAAGCAAAAGCTGAGTGTTCATAGTTTAACAGATCCAAGGCCAGAAGATATTCGTGGGCAATTTAAAAAAGGGACAAAGAAATCCTTCCGAAGATTTATGATCTAAAGACTTGAAGAAAAACCATCTGCCTCTCTCCTTCATTTTGCTGTAGAGAACAACAAGGCACATCGGCTACCTGTAGCTCCACTGTATATGCACAGGCTCAACGAGCACACAGTAATATTATGGGAAAAAGAGGTGTAGATAGGTTCTTACTACAATTTATAGTGCCGGTAAGGTCATCTGCTTTAATCCAGCTCTGTATAAAGCCATGGCTGCTTTGAAACCCTCCCAATAGCTATACTGTGTCATCCATAATTTATTTTCTTGCCCCTTGAAACTAGGAATTGGGAAAATTCCCTAAAATTCAATACTAGGAAGCCCCAATATATTTTTTTTTTCAGCTTGCAGTGATAAAATGGTATTGTCAGCACTAACCTTTAGCTATGCAAAGACTAGCTTTGGGTTGCTGTGCAGAGACCACCCACACACCAGACTATACTTCTGTGCTGGTTAAAAGCAACAAAACATAAACAAAGGGAGCACCCAGGCACTTGGAGCCAGCCTTCTCCATATAGCCTTTCCTGTTTTCACCTTACTACTGCTCATTTTTCAGATCCAGATGACACTTAACCTCTGCTAAAATCTCATGACCGGGCTCAGGCAAAGCCCCGAGAGCCTGACTGCATCGCCCAGCACTGTCCTGCCACTGTGGCTCTGCAGACATCCCCACACCAGCTGTAAAGGAGCTGGCACTGGCACCAAAAGCATTCCCGAGAACATCAAGAGATTTTAGCTGGACACCTCAGTGTGGATTTTAGATTTCTTAATGTATTACACAAGTTTGTGGGGGTTTTTCCACCTTTTTTTTTTTCTCTGTGGACAATTTAGTAACTTCTTTCTCACAACACTTGAGATCTTCATGGTTTTTTCTCATATGTATTTCTGGGTCCATAGAAAATATTTAAAGGAATCACTGTGGAAACACAGTGACAGCCCCCTTTTCCCATCACCTCGATGATGCAATCTATAGATAATAATTCATGTTTCTAGTTAAGATAGCACTCCCTCCCAAAACAATGAATACCAGTGCTGATGTAGTAAATTTATCAATTAGATGCATTTTCCTCCACCTCTACTTTTGTGTTATTTAACCATTTTTCCTAAATTTCATAAGATACTAAATGCTGTTGCTTAACCCCTGAAAATCAGCTCAATACCATTTGTAACCAGTGTTTTTTTTTTCCTAGCTCCAAATCAAGCTCAGTTATAACTGTGTAGCTGCATACATCCAAATTCTTCCCTCTTTCCCTTGCTGCTCTGATCTTCCCTTCATTGCCTTCAAAAGCTGCCACCGTAAAACCTTTCCCTACAGTTCAACCTGCTTCCTTTTGCTGCTCCTCTCCCTGACAGCCTGTTCAAATGGGAAGTCATCTTTCCCCAGTGTCAAGGGTAACTCCGCCCCACGCAGAGAATCCAGTGCCAGGTCCACTTAAGTCTTCCAAAGAATTTCACCTCAGGTGACTTTCACCTCTCCTCCTCCTCCATACTTACTCTTTTCACAATACTTTTCAACAATGACCTCGGCCAGATTCCTTCACTACTGCTAACTTGTACCAGCACTTAATGTACTTTATGTGCCTGCAGTGGTTTTTTCTGAGTTTGTAATAGGCTGAAAATTCCTTGAAGCATGTCTCATTATTTTTTTGTATAGCTCCACTCACTCTGTCTCTACTTAATAAATAATGGCTATTCTACAAGAATTCTCACTATATACCTCTAACGTTTTAAGAATCTGCCCTTGTACTGTCAGATTTCTTAATTATTCTTTTGTCTGCATGTGTTTATGTACATAATGCTCATTCCCATTTCTCTCTACAGAAATACAAAAATACCGTCCTGCACCAAAATCCCTTCATTTGAACATAAATCCAAACATTTTAGATTAGCTGGAGACACAGTCAGCTTTAAGGATTTTCCATTTTTTTATTCTTCCTAGAAAAGTTCCCCTTCCCTCCCAAGATGCTACACAGAGGGTGCAAAAGCACTGTTTGTGTTCTTCAAGAGAAGCTATTTTACACATGAGACCCCATGTTTAACTTGCCCTGCTGTTGCTGTAAGAAATATATGGCAGATGATAAACAAACATGCTAAAAATACACTGAACTCTTGAACACTGGAACTAAGCCTAAGTGAAAGAGCTTTATGTTGAAGAAAACACAGAGAAGTGTAGCCTAGCTGAGAATAAACATTGTCATCAGGCTCCCACAAGCAGAGTCTCACTAAGGCTCTCGCACTGCTGCAAGGTCTTATTTACTTGTCCAGGCCTATTAGGGGTGAGACCTGGTATACAATCGCAAGCCTGGGGTCAGCTTTCAGAGGTTTCAGGAAGAAATCACAGCCAGTGCCCTATTTCCACTTCGGCTACTCTCTGGCTTCAGAAACCTTCCTTTCTTTCATTTTCTTCATCCTCACTGGCTTTTAAACTTGCTTATTTAATGCATTATAACTGAGTGAAATGTCAAAAATATTTCTCTTGCAAGTACATTTTAACCTAGTTTTACTCAAAGGTCCCAGGGGAGATGACCAAAGCAGGGGCAGGGTTGCAGAATGCAACTTAAATTACTTATTCAGATAAGAAGCAAAGGAGATTAATTGTGGAGTTTACCTTTCTACTCTGTGATCCACTGCTTGCAAAGCCATTTCTGACAGACATAGCAGATCATGGCACTTCCACCATCTCCAGGGATTTTCTCATCTGATGAGAATCTTCACACTTAGGTGCTCTAAAAAGATAGGCTAAATCACATGCTGTGCCTTTAACAACCTAAAGGTTGATACAGGACAAATGATACCCTATCGTCTATCTCAGGTACATACACAGTTGATATTCCTGTAGTGTTGAAGTCTCCCTAAACCAAGAAGTACTCACTATTGATTTTTTTTTTTTTTTACAAAAACACAGAAATACTGACATGCAGTACGGCCCTATGCCCCACCTGAAATCTTGTGAAACCCAGTCAATCACAATACAAACCTGAGATTCCTCACTCCTCACTTGGAGACCATTCCTCTTCTCCTGGTGAGGATGGTGGCAGGAAATACAACCAGTCACAACAGGCTGAAGACATTGCCTGACAGTAATATAGACTTTATCTACAAATATTGTGGCAACAACAATCCTTGCTAATGGCAGGAAGACCGCAGTGATTAATGCTAAGCTTGAGCAAATGGTGATGATGAAGCAGCTGTAACTTCTGCTATGGAAGAAGAAAACTTACTGCTTTTATAGTAAGCTTATCATTTTGGCTCTGTAACCTGATTTTGTTTGCTCAGATGCAAGAAAGACATCCTGGTAACACAATACTCCTCCTGAGGTCTTTTTCTGCATCTCCCTCTTATCCTGGACTCTTTCAGCCAGAGCACCCCAATCATTATTCCCTCCAGGCTCTGGATACTACCACCTACCCAGCTGGCCACAGTGTTTTCCCCACCCCATTCATCAGCACTAGCAGCTGTGGTTGATAGGGTCCCTTTTTGGTATCTCTTTCAATCCTTGTGAAGACCCAAGCCACACAACAAATTCGCATACTAGGCAGAGAAAAAACATAAAACATCTTTCCAAGCACTCCTCCTTTGACTAAGCTACTTTTGCTACCATCTCTCGGCCTTGACAACTTTCTGGATGGAGGTCTCTGTGCTTCATTGCTCTGTGATCTGGTTCCTCATTCTGTGGACTGGATTTAGTTCTGTGACTGCTGTTCTCCTTTATCAAATTCTTCCCCTTCTGGTCCCCAGTCCAGAAAAATACACGCCAACAATGCATCAAGCAAAAGAGAGCAAACTCCAAGCATCCAGCATGGCTCCTCAAAAAAAAAAAAAGGAAAAAAGAAGAAGAAAAAAAGAGCACTACTCTGCCCTAAAGGTATTTCTACAGCTGTCAAGAGTTTCATATCATATGCTGAATCCTCTACTTTCCTGCAAACTGCAGGCCTCCAGACACAGGCAGCCACCTTCCATGACAAAACGGACCACCTCAGCTCCACTATCAACATGTTTGCTCTGGGGCAATTTGGCACATGTTCATAGGTTGACACTGGCACAACTGGACCATCAATGCAGAGTAACACAAATAAAGTAGATGCCTGAAAATTGGCTGCTACTTCTGCAGGCCATGCTCTATGTGCTGCCAAAAATTTCTGCTTCCCCTTGATCCACTCTGGGAGATGCAAAAACTGTACTAGGCAGAAATTTATACAGTAGTCAGTATCTCTTATCACTAACATTAAGACTTCCTGCTCCAGGCATCCTCGTGGTGGGAAAAAAGTTAGCCTGGGTCACACAGGACTTCCCTTCCATGCAGGAGGTTCTTGTCAGGGGACATTTTGCAGGCAGAATCGTACCGTGTTACTGACATAGTTTGAAATCAAGCAAGGGGTAAAAAGCTGTATCTAGTGTGAGCACAATTAAATGTTTATGTAAAAAGAGACAGTGATGACAAGAAAACTGGAATAGCACCTTTCTGACTAAGTCAACCAAGCTTTCAAGTGCTAAGCAGATGTGGGAAGACAACAATGAAAATCTGTTGAAATTACTGGATATTAAGAAAGCAACTTTTTTATTCTACTAGCTTTATCTTTAGACCTTTCCTGTAAGTTTTGAAGAGCAGAATGTATTCAATACGATAGCTGCTGTCTGGTTTTAGACAATCAGTCCTTCATTATAGAAATTAATAATTGCACATCTATGCCATGTAAAAAATAGAGGATGTTTCTCCAGGCTGTAACATGTTTCAGCAAGGGATTTCAGTGCCTTTTCTTCCTCTATCAGCAGCTGCCACTGTTTTGTTAGCGGTGCAAGCAGCCACCACCAGCTCCTAGCTCTCCGTGTCAGATCTCAGGGAAAGGGCAGCATTTGGACCCCTGGGAAGCAACCACTGCCTGCACTGCAGTTGTGTGTGCCCTCTGGGAAACAGGTGGTGGGACAGACTGGGAGCAAGCAACAGGCTGCCAGCTGGACTGTGCTGAGGACGCTTAGAAAAACAAAGAAAAAATACCCTCTCTCGTATTTTCCTTCTCTTGCTCTGTCCTTGGACTCACACCTTCTGTTCTGTGTCACTTTTTAAAACTCTTAAATAGCAACTTTAAAAAAAAAAGAAAAATTAATGGCTTTATGACATGCATTTTGCAAGCAGTATTGTATAATAAGGGAAGGAGATACTGGGGGCAGGTTCTGTTAGAGGTCACCACACCTTCTCAGTGTGCAGGCACTATACTGATTGCCTTGGGTGAATCCTTTCAGTAGGAGAGATTTAGATATAGTATTTAATACAGCCAACACACAATATAGTAACTTAGGCAAATATTTATTTCAAAGGAGCTTTTAAGTCTAAAATTATATACCTTTTTTTTGTGGATTTATTTTTTCTTGTGTGTGTCCTCTGCCCTTCAAGGATGACGAGTGGGCTCCCATATAGTTCAAAAATGAGATGAGAGGACTCAAAATAATAGAGGGGAAATGGCATGAGATGCAGAAATAGGACACATCACTATGGACAAAGCTTAGCTAAACTAATTCTTTTCAGATTTTCAAGCATATTTACAGGCTGACCAACCAGCTATTGGTACTTCTGCATAATGAAATGGAAAGCTTCTTTTGACTTCAGACTAGGATGTAAGTAAACTTCTATCAGTAATACTCTCTGAGATTTGAGCAATGATACTGAATATATAACCTGACATGTGTAGTTGCATAATGCTTTAGGTTCCTGGATGTATCCGATTCTTCCTGCAGATGTTAGTGAAGACTTTCTCTCTGTGACCACTCACTAGAGGAAAATGAGGTAGGATTAGAAAGTAAAAGGCACTTGAGAATAACACCTTTGTAACCTGCTGTCCTCTGATTCTCCTTCACTCTCTTTCTTCCTTCTCCCCTTAAATTAACTGCAGCCCAAGAGGTTAACACCCCAAAGCCATCAGTTTGCCACTGCAAACACAAAGGACAGAGAGGCACATAATACATACTACAAAATATGGGGATAGAATGTAGCAATTGAAGGAACATGGGCCTCCTTTATGACCCAAGATGAACCACATGCTGAACCATTTCTAAGGCATGTTGGAGTCACGTAGGTTTCTTAAAAAAAACCCCAAGGGTTTCTTTCAGAGCCAAATGTGAAAAAAACACATTTGGGAAAAAAAAAATGCATAATTCTAGCATCTGAACCTCTACTAAAGCTTTTCCCAAGTCACAGCATACATGAGACTGAGCACCAGGGCATTGAACTCCAAACCATGCTTGAATTTAATCTCTTTCTCTCTTGGTACCACTGCTAAGATTTGGCAATGTTTTCTAGTCAGGCCAAACTTGGAAAAAACAATTACATTTTTCTGGATTTAGGACGGTGCAGACAGGCAAATATTATGAGAGAATAGCAGCACATTGGATGTATCTATGCCTCAGGGGCTACTCACAACTCCTTTGAAGAAGTTATCGTTAAGGTGTGCAAAGTTTAAAAAGAATTTCTGAGTATGCAAAAGGCTGTGACTTTAAAAGTCAGTATCAGCTTTAGTAAAGACTGGGCCCAGAGAACCCTCACTATCTTAACACATAGCCTGATTTGCCTCCCCCTACCTCACCAAATCAGACCAGACAAAGAACTGAGATCATCTAACACAGTGAAGTAGGAGACAGTTACTCCTCCATCTCTTCCCAACACACCAAGATGCACGGAAGGCACATGCTGAGTTTAATTGCTGAGGAAGCCATCAAGCTTATCTAACTGGCACAGTCACAAGTCAATAATGTTCCTTTTGCATGGAGTTAAATTCTGAGTAGTTTAATCACAGAAGTAATCTGGAAATGGTGACAAATCTCTTTATTCATTAAAAGAAAGCAGTCCTTAGAAAGGCAAATCAAAGAGGGATGCTGTGAGCTCAAATCAGCATATGCTTTTTCATTAGTGGCACTGGCATTTACCAGCAGAGAGGATTTTCATGCCCTAAGTTTGTGCCATGCTCCCTTTGAGTCACTCTGAAAATCAAACAGAAAAAAAAATATATAAATAATGATAAATAAAAATAATAATAATTTAAAAATCTACAAGTATTACCTGTATCTCCTAGCCACAGCTCAAGGCTAACGTCCTCATAGACATTCCCATGGGTTCATTACACCTCTAATGCGCTGTACTGTTCCATACAGAAAAACATTGTTGTATTCTTCAGTTTCAAAATCACATTTTTCTTGACCAAGTTTACAGTCAAAGGCTTCCACAATGCTCAGGCCTGCAAAATGATCTATCAAAGTCCACACCTGTCTTTAATGCCCACAATGCCAGTGTTAATTTCATCGAGGAGTGTAAAACTGGGCTAAGTAACATTGGGCTGCCAAGTCCTATGAACACAATCACTGTATTTATTTTTTTTAACCTACATTTCAAAATCTCTAAAGCAGAGTATTTCTTTATCCACTGGCTGTTCTGTGAAAAATCATCAACATCACATGCATCTTTCATTTTCTGAGGAATAAACTGAAGATCAAGAAGAGTCCACATGACCACAGGTCTGGTGGTTTGAGGCATTTTTGAGGAAGTTTATTATGAATCACTGTGAAAATGTTTTTAATGTTCACTTGGAGTGGAATTTTTCTCAGAGTATTTACACACATTAAACAACCTTGTCACTCCACAGGCTGTTTAGCATACCCCACACTCAACTCTGCAGGCCTGTTTGTTCTGGTAGACACAAAGCAAGTTTTATTTGGTGTCGTGGCACAACAAATTGAATAAATAAAGTTACAAGAGCCTGAACTCCCCCTGAATAATAAAACAACGGCATTCAGGCCCTCCAAGGATCTGTACTAGAGCATCATCACTTGAGAAACAAAGGCATACCATTGGTTTTGCTTGGTGGGTAGACTCAAAACCAAAAGAACCAACTCAGTGAGGAAGCATATATTGCAGAACTTACTTCCAAAGACTAAACTGGCTTCTTAAGTATATTGCTTTCCATGTGGCTGTGTTTTGGCTTATACATTCAGCCCTCAAATCAGGGGCAAGCCTACTTACATGAAGAGTAGATGCAGAAGCAGAGTCTAAGGCCTTTCCCCTCTGAAGCACAGCTGAGTACCACTGGTGGCACCACACCGGACTTTAAAATGACATATCCAAAGGCAGCCAGTAACCTGACCCTATTCCATTTAGGATACCAAACAATCAAAATGCTCAGCTATGTATTTGATGAAGCCCTAGTTGAGATCTATAAAGCTGGAATGACTGGGTTTAAATTAACTTTATAAATTATAATTTACGCTTTCCAGAAAGCTTCCAAAGAACCTCAGTGCATGCATAAATTTTGCTAAAAGATCAGAAAACACAGGATAATTCCTGAAAAGAGTTCTTAGCATTGCTCAAAACAGTCACAACCCAAGTGCTTGCCTAAAACTGCATATAACTATACATCTTTGAGCAAAAAAATTCTCTGAAGAAACAGTACTTGTGCTAATGTTGCAATCCTCCACTTCCACTGAAGTTATAAGCTATCTTCAAAGCTGCAAAGTATGATGCAAGTACACTGTTAATCTTTGTGTAGTCTTCACAGGGAAATTGTGTTCACTTTTCTACATGGACTAAAGCAGATTTTAGTAGGAAAACACACCTTTCCTGCCCTGCACAGGGGACCTGAAAAACATTTTAATCTTTGTTTAAAATCATTTTCACATGAAATTCCTCATTTAGAGGCTCCTAGATTATGGCCACTGATTTCAAGTTAATAAGCAGAAGGGAATTTGAATAAAGCATTATACAGTGCTTTGCAAAGTAAGGAAAACCTAATCTAATTTAGGTTGTTTTATTTGCAGCTCCACAACCCTCCACTCCCAGTCAATGGCCTTGCTGAAGGCTATGGGTCCCTAAATTTGTTGAGGTTCTTTCTTGTCCGAAATTTATATCCATAGCACTGATGCAAAGAGCCCACTAACACTCCAATAATGGAAAGTACACACAAAATAAAGCAGATTTAAAAACCATCAAGACAATGCATTTTTCTCATTTATTCAAATCTTCTGCAGGAAGTAAACACTGAAAGATTTAAAAAAACTTCACACTGCAATATGTACAGTCTTGTGACATCACATGAGGAAATTAATTTCTAATAAAAAAATGAGACCAGTTAGTTAAATTACTGAAGACACATCACAATAAAATTGGTTGTGGTAAAATCCCGAATTCTTATATATGGCAATGAAAATCAATATTCCTTTGTTTTACAGGCATGGAATAGTCCCAGTACAATATTTCAATTATGCAAAATGGAGTTCTGAACTTACATGATTATAGATGTATGAGTACTTCATGTTTTAAAAGTAGTTTTGTGTTTGGTTGGGTTTTTTACTGGTGCTTTTTTTGTTTTGTTTTTCCTTTTCTTTTTTTTTTTTTTTCCCCAGACCCTTTTGATTTGAAGCACATTCTTTCACAAAGCTAAAATACCACAGCAGAAGTCATGTCCAGAAGTGGAATACTGTTGTGTTTTGAACTGACCTGACTTGTTAAGACTTTTTTTTTTCTTTTCTTGGTTTTTTTTTTTCTTTTTTTTTTTTGCCAACGCACAGATGCATAGGGTCCCCCATGCACTTTTCATGCAGCAGGTAATCACAACTTTAAATAAAAGTATTTTTCTATACATTCTTCCAGACTTGCAACTGTATACATACATGCAAAAGTTTTTAAACCTATGTGATCATATTTACACTTATACATGGAATATACATAACAAAAAAAGATTAAAAGGGTGTGTTTTTTTTTCCTTTGCATTAGAACAATACAAAATATGTATTTTTCATTAAGGAAACCACTATTTACATCACCTTTTAAAAACCAATTTCAACATATTATAGGTGTAACAAGTCAATATATTTACATTATATATAAATATATATAATATATACTTACCAGTTTACTTCTCTGTAAGATGTAGCAGAGAACAAACTGGTAATATCATGTCACTGACGTCAATGAGAGCTGTAATACTTTCACCAACATATAACAGGGAAAATTTAAACCATTCGTTTCTTTCTTTTAAAAACATTTGTAAATTAAAAATTTAAAAACATTACTAAGAGTAAATGGCTAAGAAAAGTGAAAGCTATGGCTGAATTCCCTTTTGATCTCGTAATGTCTATAATAAACTTCTCAAACTGTGCCGCCCGGTTACGTGGTACCAAGTAGAGAGACCCTCCAGCAAAACGCCTTTGATTCTGTGGTAATGCGTTAACCCCACTTTATTTCCTCAAACTTTGGCAGAGGAGGTACTGGGAATCTGGTTCTCTCAGTCTCATCACATTCCTCTGGAAAGAAAAGGCATATCCATGTGGCAATTACAAGTCATGCCCAAAATCTAGCTAGCTAGAATGCTACACCACCCCAGTGGGGGAAGCGGCACGAGCTTGTAGATGCCCTTTGAGCAAGGCACGGGGCACTTACCAACCCGACTGCTGCTGCTGCTGAGACTGCTCTGACTTAAGCAAGGTTACAGATAATTCAGGTGTAAGTCCCCAGGGGCTGCAATTGCAATTTTTAAGTGTAGTATGGACACATCCCTAACTTACTTCTTCACCGCTCCCTGCTTCTCCCAGCTGTCTTGCCCAGCTACACTGGGATGTGATCTCCTCTCCTCCCCTCCCTGCTCCTTTGATGGCAAGATCACACAACAGCACCCATCAAGCCTGCAGCTCTTTGCCTGCACAGCTACTGCTGCCAATATCTGACAAGATCCCATTTTCCAAGTCTATAGTCCAAAGACATAACTGAAACTTCATCCTCCTGAGGTTGCAGAGCTACCTTTGGCTCTTCCACTCCCGCAGACTAAGGAAGCATATTTGGGACAGCCAAAATGCGTATCCTAGTAGTGAATGTCTGCTGAACCAAGGAAACAGGAGT
Organism: Florisuga fusca; assembly: GCA_038090715.1. Lineage (NCBI taxonomy): Eukaryota > Metazoa > Chordata > Aves > Apodiformes > Trochilidae > Florisuga > Florisuga fusca. The sequence continues at coordinate 33,540,730 of JAAWXA010000004.1, read as the reverse complement.
TGCTGCAAATACCAAGCATTACTCAGATGACCTTGGTTTATCAGTCTTCTCCAGGAACTAGCAGAAATGAAACATCTTTGAGTTGACTGGGAAAACACGGCCATCCCTACCAGTCCCTCTGCTGGTGCAGCAAAACCAGATCCTCTGCACCCCTCCACCCCTCTTTTCTAATGGAAAAGTCCCCAAGGAAAACAGTGGCTACCCCTTTTTACTTACCTATGCTATAAGATAAAAAGTCATTCAAGAGCCCTTGGTCCTCAGTTTTAAAGGCTGTAAATGTGGACGCAGCAGATTTTGAAGACCTCTCTTCCCTAGGGAGGGGTAACATCAGTGATACAAGACAACTGTTGCTCCCTTATCAGCTGACAGAAGAGCATTAGGTTGGCCTGCTCTAAACTCTCTTGAGGGCCTCATCATTACACCACATGATGCTTGAGATTGCAATGTCTACAAGAGGCAAGATTCTTCCATGAACAGCATCAGCATGTCCTGAAAGAGAATTCTTGCATATTATATTTACCTGACGTCTGTGAGAATGGTAATACCCTTTCAATTAACATCACCTAAAAAGGAAGCTAAATCATTTACTGGTCTTCAACATTTTAACTTAAATGTTTCATAAAGCTTTAAAAACTAAATGTTCAAAAGTATATATTATAACAATAGACTACCATAGAATAAATACACAGGTATGCACACTCCTAGACTCCAGTACTACTTTTTGTTAGGGTTAGACTCTCCTTCCTACTTTTCATCTCAACTTGGTTTTGATGAAGTTTTTATAACCAGATTATTTCAAATCCTTTCAAGCTGCATTTTCCTGTGGAGCTCTTCAAGTAAATTATAGCCCTGTATTTACTCTGGGGACCATCTATTACTCTATATTGTATATATTTCCTAGCTATATACATGTTGTTTCCAGAAAAATAATTAATTAAGACTTTAAGAGACATTTAATGTATGGAACAAATACCATCTTTTTAATATTTCTGCTGGGTTGACTCATATAAAAAGAATTCAGTACCACTGTCAATCCAAAATATACTTTATCTGGTTAATGATTACTCTATGAAACATCTGAATTGTCATTGGGCCATTTATAAATGCAATATTAAAGACAAAAAAAATTTTATTTTTATATTATACTTCAGACAATGACATTTAAAATGATACTAGATTTGTGTGAAGGTTTTAAAATATAAATCTTCTTTTTACAGCCCATTAATATATTATGCTTCACCCAAATAACATAAAAATATATCTTTAAATTGCTCTTTTATTTCGCATATAAACCAGGGGGAATGTTTTATGTCAGATACTGCCAAATATTGGTGTTCCCTAAAAGAAGGAAACCCCCCAGAGAGGGTAAAACAGAATAGTGGTGAACTTTCCATCTGGCAGACAGAAGAAGCCCCTTTCAGCAGGGACTGCACTGGAAAGAAGAGAACCTGATCCCATGCTGGGCGTAGAGGACACAAGAGGGACAACAGCTTGCTCTGTCTCAGCAAGCAATCAGTCTAGGAAAGGGATCCCTGAAACCAAGCCAGAAAGGAAAAGAGCAAAATGCCCCATCACTCATCTCTGCTACACAAACACGAGATGGACAGAAACAGCAGTCTTGTCATGTTATTGACTCCCAGTGGTGAGAATGGTCAAAATGAAAAGGGGAGCTTTCATTAGCTGTGCAAGCCAACTACTCAGCTGTTTACTGCTAGCACAGAGCATTATCACTGAAATTAGAAGCTACAGAGAGCACTTTTTTTCAGGGGAGTTAAAAGTTCAGCAAAACTTGAGAGTTGTCAATAACTCATAATTTAGAAGAGCTGGATTTTTCCTCCTCCTCCCCCATGAGAAATAAAGGCTGCAAATGGAGTTAACACTGACAGTGTTAACAGGGAAGCAGAGCCACATGGCTCTTCCCCAGCCAGCAATTCTTTTCAGGTGTCTCAGCTTTGACCGCAATTTTCAGTTACTCCCATCTCAGGCTGATATTGCCAGATGTTACAAATCACAGCACAGGTGGGGATTGAGGAAAAGGGCAGAGGAGGATTTCTCAGACATGTCCCACTATCCATTACAACACATGACAAAACCACAATTTTATCCTCAGTGCAACTTGAAAAATTATTCTAAAACCAGGTTTTCTGCAGTGAAAGGGTAGTGCATTAAACCATGCATCAGCTGTTCAGAGAGTAATAAATATTGGCAGAATATGGATCCTATTCCCTGGCTGTGGGAAGAGGCCAACACATTTTTCATTACAATCCTATTCCATCTGTGAGTGGAACTCTGATGTGCTGCTTTAGTGCAGCTGGTATTCTTCTGCAGGGGAAGTAGGATGGAGCTAAGCAGACAATTTCTATCATTGGCATCACAAATATTCCACCATCTTCCTCACCAGATACACACACTAAGCCTTCTTAATTGCACTACTTGAAGAGGCATTTTGGGCTTCCCCTTTTAAGCAGTAAAGTGACAGGAACGTGCCAACAAAGAGACTCATACAGTACTTGCATGGCCTACAAAAATTTGTCTTTTGTAAAAAAACCTAAAAAAACACCTTAATCTAACCAGTAACTCGTAACAATGGCTAAGGATTCTGAGGAAGGCATTTGACAAGAGCAGGGAAAGAAAGAAAAATAGATTTTTACACCACTATTCTGGCAGGACCACAAAGAAGATTTAAAAGTAACAATACAAATTTTGGAAGCACTAAAAAATACATTTCAGTGCATTTCAATTATTAACACTGACACCGGTTTTCCAATATGATGAGCTAATACCCTGGATGGACTGCTCCATTTCTTAAAAATTATTCTTAACAGTTCACAAAACATATTAACAATTAAAAAAAACAAAAAACAAAAAAACAAACCAAACCCTACATTGTCTCTATCCTCAGGCTTCCCCAAAAAAAGGATTATTTTACAGGGAGGGAGAAAACGCAGCATTACCACCACCTAGGCTGTATGCTTACACTTTGTTATACCAAAAACTTGCAGTTCCAAATAAGACTCTGATCAGAGAGTACTCATAACTTAATCTGATGCATACAGAAATGTCTTGTACAAATTACGACCTTTCTAGTTTCCTTGTGACAACCTATTGTAATGCAAATTTTATCTACATGTATTTTAAATAACATCACCAGAAAAATAAAAAGTTTACCAAATGAAAACATTTCAATTAGACCATGCTTCTCTAAAATCATGCTCAATTTATACAGTAGTCAAGTTCGTACTAATTTTTATTTTTTCTTTTTTTCTTTTTTTCTTTTTTTTTTTTAAACAAAGATTCAAAACCACTGATTGTAAACTCATTGAAGAGGCTGTAGTCTATTCTGGCTCTTTTTTGATTGTTAGCACTTTTTCCAGAAGTCCATGCACTTCTCCATTCACACCATGTTGATGAGAGGTGTTACTCCCCATATGGCTGTTGTAAGGGCTTCTTAAGTTATTAAAAGGAGTTTTAAGATCTGCATCGGATGTCAACTCCTCTTTGATTGTAACATGAGTTGAACTATCAGTAAATGAAGGTTCATTCCAGATTTCTTTGTCGTGTGCTTCTTGGCTACTAACAGAGTTGCCGCCTTTCTGTAACATGTAGTACAATATTGGATTGGTTTTGGTCAGTCTTGGAGAGTCTTTCTCGTAATCATTCTTGTCCATACCTGTGATCACCCATCTGATGGGCCCTTTTTCACTGGGCATGGAACATGCACTAAACTGGTCGGTCTCAAGTTTAGATATTGTACTCCCCAAATGTTCAGGGAAGGGGGAACTGGCAGGACTTTTTACTGCCACAGGATACTGAAATGTTCTATGATCTACAGAGTTGTTCTGTTGCACAGGGCTCCCCATTAGACCACTTACTGAAGAAATGCTGAATTCAGGTTTATTAACTGTTGCACTGGCTTTGTTTCCTTTTTTCTTGCCCTCTGTTAGTACGTTATTCCTATGTTGTGACAGATCTCTCTCACAGTTTTCTGAGAGAAGCAGCTGTTTCAACACATTAAAGCCTTTACTATCTCTAGACCAACTCCTATTTTCGCTTTCGTTATTTGAACCACGACTTACAGCATATTTAAATTCAGCATCATTTCTGCTGAATTTTAGTTCCTGCTGGTTAAGCAAAGGCCCATACAACACCTCTGTGGGAGAAGTGTGATTGTTTGCAGCATCAGACATATTACTTTTCATCTTTTTTAATGGACTTTCTAAAGGCTCGGCATGAAGCTTCCTCTTCTTCGGTACTGTGCAAAGATTCTTTGATTCAAGGTGTGCCAGTTCATTGTTTCGGTGACTTCTGTCCAGCTCATCTGCAGGGTAGCGATCTTGATTTTGTCTCAGCAACCAACTTAGCAGGCCATTTTTGGAAAAAGAGAAATCTTGAGGGGAAAGAGGCTCAGATTTCAACTCCTCGGATGCTGGAGAAGCAGCTGTGTTTCTCTGCGAACGCGAATGAACAAATCCTTGAAATTTGTTAGCCTTGCACTCTCTTACTGGTTGTGCATTTGAATTATAAGGAACGTTTGATTCATCAGATGGTTCAGTTTTTATTTTCACCGTCAATATTTGCTCATTCAGAGCCTTATCTGTCTGTTCTTGAGAACTTTCATCTCTTAAAAGCATCCTCTCTTTCTTTTCACTTTTACCTTTACTGGGAGTTCCCAGAAGCAACTGAAGGACAGTGCGCCTTTCAAGGAGATTTTCTATTTCCGAACCTGGAAGTCCTTGTTCAGCGGGTGCAGGCTGACAACTGAATATTTTGTTATTTTCTTCATGCGTACTCAATTTATTCGTAAGCAGAGGGCTGTTCAATCTATCAATCAAGCCTACAGGCTTATCTGTGTTCCCTGCTAGCAGCTGTTTGCCAGCTCTTTGTTCTTCACTTGACACAGAAGTCTGCATGCCGCACTGAGCGAGGTTCTGCAACAGCTTGCTTGCACTGAAAGCCGAAGAGTTCTGGGGACTATCATTCCTGCTCAGCTTGGCTCCTTGCATTTCTTTGCTTTTGGAGAGGTCTATCAAATGTTTAGATGCAGGATTCACCAGCCTGTCCGGCTGGACACTGCAGGCATACGATGGCGAGCTACGCTTGATGGCTAATGACTGGTGCGAGAGATTTATAGGAGAGTCTGCTTTTGTACTAGCCAGCAAAGGTGGAGTGCTTAAAGGAGTCATTCGGTTTGCACTGGGACTGTCAGTAACAGGAGTCCTTTTACCAGTCTGTACACTGAATTTTGCCACATCAGCTGCACTGTGTGGTCCCTGAGGGTCGTTGCTCTTGTCTACGTTTTCTTCACTTTTATGTCCAAGTAACAGCTGAAGTAATGTTACTTTCTGATGAGGATTCAGCTTAGAAGCTTTTGGAGTGTCTTTGTCTTCCTTGTTCTCTGGACAAGAAACTTTTGGATCCCAGTTATGAAGCAAGGACTGAGTCAGGTTATCCAGTGATGCAGGTGGACCTGCCTCTGGTTTATCTGTCCTCTGTTTAAAGGATAGGTCTATCGGAAGGCAGTTGGAATGGGAGCTTTCATCATCACTGCTGTCATCTTCTGTAAAACTAGGGTTGTTGTCTGAATACTCATCAACAGTCGTTGGTGTGCTACTGTCTTCAAAAATGCTGCCTCTCTCACTCTGTTCATGACCTTTTACATGTTTGGTGGTATTCTGGCTTTTCAGTAGATGCAAGAGCAAACTGTTGCTGGGAGAGGTTTTCAGATTACTCCTTTCCAAAGTACTTTTGTAGCCCGTATTTTTGGGAGGTGAGTGCACAACTCCCGCTGAACTCTGAAACGGTGCCACACTGCTTTTGTTAGATACTCTTTTGGTTGATGATCCTGTCTGACCATTGAGATGGCTTGTCATTCCTTTTGCTAAACCGAACTGGCCAATATCTTTCTGCGAACTTTCTTGTAATCTGGCCATGGCTGCGAGCCTCTCACTTGCTATTTGATTTGCATTTTGTGCTTTTAAAGCGTGTTCCCTAGAGTACTGCTGCAAGTGAGCTTCACTTGAAAGGAGTAAAGCTAGCTGGCTGCAGGCCACGCTGGGCTTCGGGGAAGCAGCAGGACTGGAGCGTTTCTCTACCATACTTGCAACTGCTTGTAACCTTGCAGCACATGACAGCGGCTCATTTAGCACTTTAGGTCCACTCTGCACTGCATGAGGAGATTCTACAAACCTCTCTTTGGGCAGGTTCTTTGTTATATCAGGCAAGCTGCCATCCAGCTTCTGATCTTTAGCTTTGCTCTTCTTCAGCAGAGTCTTCAGGTGACTGGATGCAACACCATAGCAGCTTAAATCTTTCTCCACTTGTAAAGAATCGTGGCTAAGGGAATACTCTTGCTCCTTGAGGCTCTGCCTAATCTGTTGTGACAGAGCAACACTCTGCAGCCTAGAGCTGAATGACTGAAGCAAAGAGGCAAGTAATGTGCTATCCTGTTTGCCTTTAGGCACATTTTCAACCATGCCAGCTAACAAAGCTTCCTTTTTTCCATCTAAATCCACTATGGAATCAGACAACCGCCTTCTCTTTGCTGCATTCCAGTCTTCAGAAGACTGCAACAGTCTTGCTTTTTTGAGGTGCAGCATGCCAGATCCCTGATAGGTATTCGTGTTAAGAACTGGACCATTACTTTGGCAGCTGGGAAATAAATTTCCAGAAATCTTAAACTTTTGATCCTCTCCACTATGCCCAGTAGACTTTTTGTCAACTGCAGTACCTGAGCCTCCTGCTGCTTGATGCATTAGTAATCCCTCTAGGTAAGTTAGAACAACAGAATCCTGGTGCATCTCAGAGCCAAGCTCTTCTCCATGAGTCATGTTCAATAAAAGTTTCCAAAAGGGCTCTGGTTCTATTCACTTCAAAGACTAGTTTTGCTGTAGCTGAATCCAGATGCAGAGTTAAGAAATAACAGGTAGGCGTCTGTGGAGTTTTCTCACAGACTTTCAAAACCAACACAAAATGTCATATTCCAAGCAGGCTTCTTCCAGTATATACTGTTTGATAAGCCACGTTTCCAATCATATCAATCTGCTATATCTAGAATATCTATGAAAGATGTCTAGGAGAAGCATTCAAAACATGGTTCCACAGTAAGAAAGTTCCATTAAATATTTGCTGCCTTCTTCCTCCAGGAAACCAGCTTGTTTTTCATCTTTTTCCATCTCCACCAAGCACAGAGAATTCCTAAGTGGGGAAAAAAAAACATAAATGAGTGGTCAAGAAAGAAAATACTTAGGTTAAGATCCAATTAAAGACTTTTTTTTTTTTTTTTAAACTTTTAAAAAACCACACTGTCTCAGAGAGAGATTCAGAATATATAAGCAATAACCATATTTTAAAAGAAATTAGAAGTCAAAATACATGGCAACTTCTTTGAAGAACTTTGTAAAAACAATTCTGAGTCAGAAAATTTTACATAAAAATTATGCTTAACTATCATAAGCATATGTGTTACAAGTATTCATTTAATTCCTCTATCCTACACATCAAAATAAGTAATAACAACTATGAAAAGAAAATCTTAATGCACTCAATACAGTATTAACAAACTGACGCTTTATTTTACATTACAGTTGCCTCAACTTCTCTTCTTATTATACAATTATACAGCACAAGAAGACTAAAAGAGAATTAATGGGAGAAGGCATGCCTGAAGTCAATGTTTAGGTTCATGTTGAATCTGTTTTCAAGTAACAGAATAGGTAGCACGTGCATTTTTGTTTGCTAAGTAGATGATATGGCTAAAAGTTGAAACCAAGTTGTCGCTGCTGCCCAGGACTATCTACTATGATAGCACAACAGGGATGAAATCTGTTGTCACGACTCCCAAATACCACCGGGCCCGTAGAAGAATCAGGGGATAAAAAGGGTAAAAAAGGGTGCATACATTCCTGATATAATAGAAATCCTGTTTGTTGAATGATTTTTGCCTTTTCCTTCTTTGCATGTTTAAATATATAATGGTAAAAACCCCAGGTCTTCCTTGAAGTCTTGTTATTTTCAAAGTGTGCAAAGTATCTCTAATTCAAAACTTCCTCGGATGAGGCAGTGTGCTATAAAAATCTGTTTTAGAAAGCACAACAATGGCACTTATACTAGATGCCTCTCCTCTTTTAGTTATATTATAGGTCAATGATAGCATGAACAATTCATACAGTCAGCACAGTTCAGTACTGAGTTGAATACACCACACCTGCCTAGTCCTTCACTCATTCAGCTCTTAACCAGCATAAATATTTAACACGACCAAAACTAAGTGTCTTTCCACGTACCTAACTCTGCAATTTGCTTTCATGGACTAAAAGCCCATTGAAAATTTGTATTTCCATGTTTTAAAAAAGATGTATGCAGATTAAATCCTTGCCTCCTTAAAGTGAATAAATCTTCTATGATTGATTTCCCAGAGGCTGTTTTTTTTTAATTCAAAAGCTATAGGAAATGAGAAGTCAGAAGAATATCAGATCTGAAAAAAGTAAAGAATCAAAAGAACAATTAAGTAGTGTAATGTTAACAGACTATCTATCCCCCTATGAAAATACTCCCTTACTTGATTTTGTCATATAGAGAAACCCTAAAAAATGAGATCTTGATAAAGTAATAAAACAAAACAAATAAAATAATAAAAAAACCCACCAGCAATGCATTGTGCTGTAATTGTGTATATCCATGTGACTAAATAACAAATGAAAAGTTGGTAGCTACTACTGAAGGTCTCAGTACTTCTCTGAGAAACGCATGTCTGTGTTCACCAACATTTACATAATTACCTGTAGAAGACAAGTGTTCTTTGGAATATGTAACTACAACTTAAATGTGGATTCATCTACTTAAAAAATCCCATCATCTTACTGTTTTTCTTCAAACACCTGTGCATCTCTGGTGACCTTTTGTAGAGTTTCAAAAAACAGAATGAAATATCAGTAATAACAAATACTTACTAAAAAAAGTTTATAAAAAAACGATCAAAATTTCCAATGAATATATCAAGGATCCAGCAAGCACAACATCAATATAGCTAGTCTCACTTCCTCAGTCATTTGGGAATAGACTTTATCTGGAAAATTAAGTTTTTCAACTTAAAAAAACCTGTTTATCTGTAGCCACCTTCACGCATTTCAAAACAGAAGTAAGCTGACATCAGACTGTTCTTAAAAAGGCATGAGTAGCTTTTGATACCCTATGTTTCCTGTTAAAGATAATGGAATTTTTTTTTCAGGATTTCTTACTATCTGATAAAAGCAAGCCTTGCAGGTCACCTTTAAAATCAAGTCCCTAACAAATGGAAAATCAAGTCCCTAACAAATGGACCATTAAGCCAATATTCAGTAAGCCTTTACTCATTATAGCTTTGGGTAATTAAAAAAAAAGATGATGCATTTATGTATATCCCTCAGATAGTAAAAACATCTGTTGCAGGAGATGACACTTGTAGGCAATACAGCTTACATAAAAGAACTAATCTAAGAAGTGTTTTGTCACCTTTTCTTTTTTCGTTTTCTTTAATTACTCCATGCTAAGAAAATATCAGTACTTTTTCAGAAACTGGACTGATGCAAGGAGTCTTCATGAAAGAGAGTGAAATCTGAAAAGCACTTAACATGTAAGGAATGGGACAACAGGAATCCTCCTCAAGAGCCTGCTCTGATCTGGTGCTGCAGCAGCTACTGCAGTTATAAAACCTTATCTGACCTAATGTACAATACACAAATGCAATTAAATCATCTGCCAAGAACTTAAAATCATGTTGTAAGAAAAAGTCCCTACACCTATACCTTATTTGTGATGGAAAAACAGGTAGTTAATATTTCAGGATTTGAAGGCACTCTCATAACTAAGCATGCCCAACAAGTTCTGTACTTAGTATGCTCTTCTTCAATTGTCTGAAGTGTGGTCATGTGGAAAATGATGCCACTTTGGAAATCAATTATTAGCTGGACACTAAAGCAACCATTCAGCAACCTTTTAAACACATACAGACCGCACCAGAAAACTTCCCTGGACCCACTGAAATATAAGTATTTATTCTCACTATTAAATACTATCCCAGAAATTACCAGAGAAAAGTAAAAAGAACATGAAGAAACAAAGCAGAAGGAAAAGAGAAGGCCTAGAGAAATACATCTTGTATTTCCCAGTAAGAGCTGAAGTAGCCTTATTGCAACAAGCCTCTAATATTAAACTGTTATCTGTGAATCCCTAGATCTAAAAATACTATTAAACTGTGACAAAATTAATTGATAAAGTTGATGTGCTTTCTTGACTACATTACTTTATATACACTGCTTTTTGTTGTTTCAAAGATCTTCTCCCAGATCTCTGTATCCTAACAAATAAATACAAGACTTTGTTTTTACGGAGACTATTTCCATAAACATGTGCTGATCACAGCTCATTAAGCCAAGTTTACCTAGAAAGAATTAAAGCAGCAGCAGGATTTGCCACACAAACGCTGTACCCTCCAGAGAGACTCCTTGGGAGGATTGGGAAATCAGTCCTACAGCCTTTCAAAACCTGCCTAGGAGACACTGGGGGCAGGATAGGGAAGGCAGAAGACTATTAAAATGTACACTAAACTGTCTGGGTCCAGAACATTAACTCTGGTTTTGCAGTTGCTTGCATTTATCTTTGCTTGCAAACTACTGATATATGTCGCTGACACAAAGATTGCAAAAGAATTATGATAACACACTTTCAGATGCTTCACTTATCATAAAGTGTCACTGCTGCAAAAGATAAAACTTGACAACGCATCCTCCAATAGGTTAAACTACAACATCTGAGCCAATGGCTTTTTACTCCTGAATATATATGAATTTGTTTAAAGAATTCTTTGAATTAATGATTGTCTCAACCTAGACTCCAAACAAATGGCAGCCTCCTAGCTAACAGATATTCAGCTGCTGCCATTTCAGAAATTAAGAACACTTCACAAACTAAACTAGAAAAGTTAAATCTAAAGACAGTTTTCCCAATATTCCAGAGTAGTATCTCTAGATAAATCCCTTTGCTAAATGGAATAGAGAGCCCCATTAAATCAACAACACTACACTAGTATTATTCAAATAGGAAGGCTACACAATCTAACTGTGGTAACTCAAACTTGGTATTATCAAGGTGTCTTCTGTAGTCTTAATTCAAGATCTTATGCTAAAAATGGCCAGCAGATCACCCACATGAACACTTACTAAAGGATAAATTATCCAAACTCATTCACATTGCTAGGGTGAGGCTAAGATATGCATACATATACACAAAGAAAACCTTTATATTAACTTCATTTAAGGGTTCTTTAATGACTATTAAACTCCTATAGAAATTTTATGTTCCATTTTAAAACTGAGTAAAAATATTAATTTACAGAGCTGAAATCAAAATGGTCTGTGTAATGAAAAGCTTTAGTTAATACATTCAGTGTTCTAATAGTTAGAAAGTACTGGAAGAACAAGGAAAAAAAAAAAAAAAATCTCTCACTAGCTCACTGCCTTCCCGTTCTCCTATTCCCAAATGTAAAGGCTACAACCCACCACATCAACCAATGGCTCAGACAGTTATGTTAATTATTACAGATTTGAAGAATGCAGTGCAGTGATTACAGTGGCAGCCTAGGATCCAGGGGTCCAATTACTCTCTGTGCTGCAGACAGGCTGTCTGTCTTCTGGTTTTACTTTTCTGTACCCTGTTTTCCCAGATGGAGTAATATATGCAAACTTCAGAAAGATAATTGAGAATAAATGTATTAAAGGCTGTGTGTTTCTTAACGGCTCCAGGAACAGAACAAGAACCTAAACCACAGGATTTTAAATGATTCCCCATCTTTACAGCTGTCTGCAGTGAAATCCTGCAGCACACAATGAAATTAACATCTCCAGAAAAATTCCTAGATACACTGGAAATTGCAGCAGAATCTTCAGTGAACTGAAGATAAGTGTGGAACATGAGACTACCTGTCCCAGAATTATTTTGCTATTAAGATCAATTTGTGCTTCTTTGATTTTAGCAGGCAGGAAGGATGTATTCTGAGAGTTGGCACAAACACTTCAGTTGACTCTTTTTTTGCTAAGGCTGTAAGCACTGAAACAGGCCTGATTTAACAACCCAGGGTACCAAATCCACAAAGCTACACAAACATGCAGGTACTTCAACAGCACTTAAGGATGTGCTTTAAGAGAATCAAGTATCTAAGTGCTTTGCTAAATCCCCACTCTATGTCAGAAATCTGTTGAGATGAATGGAGCAGCTGAGACCTCTTCACAGTTTTGATTCAGTCTGTCAAGACGTTCTGAAGGTTCCCTTTGCAAATGTAATTTAGGAAGACAAAAAAACCCAACAGTGATCAGATGGTGGGGCAAAATTCAGCAATAAATGTGTGTATTCTTACATTGTTGCGCTCAAAAGAACTTGGGAATCAACAAGCCTTTCCCAAGCTAAATTAATTAAAAAACCCAAAAACCTAAGCTCCAGTCCTACAGGTGCAGGATACCACTTTGAGAGTGTGCAACCAGGCTTCTTCTCAGGAGTAGGGCATGTTACTCACTTCTCTGTTAGGCCCACTCCCTGACTTCAAGAAACATCTTAAACACAAGAAGGCCAATCTAGCACTCCTCAGTACCTCAGGCAGGGGAGGACACAAGGGGGAATCACCTCACAGCAGCAGCCAGGGTTTCTGGAGGGGCTTCCATAGCATCCCCCACCCCAGGCAGGGCTGTTCCCATGTTCTGTCACACACCCGCTCGGGATAGCAGCTGGGGCAGCAACAGCCATGGATGGCATCCTGGCCAAATCCTGTGCAAGGATGTGACATGGAAAAGTTTTTCCCTGCTGTTCTGTCAAACTGTGTACAGGCAAATGTGGTCCCAACCTCGCTTTATTTTCTGAAGAGAAGTTTTAGACAACAGAAAAGGATGTTGCTTTTTTCAGGATTGGGGATGGTGGGGTGGTGGTGGAAAAAGAGTAAGTAGGAAGGTAACAGACCCAAACCAGCCCTGTCAAAACCTTCTGATAGCTTTAGTGGCTTAAATGGTGGGGCTTTGAAAAATACTGCAGAAAACAGACTTCCTAACAGTTGATGCAAAAGCTCAAAGAGATGCAAAAACGGCCATTTTGCAAAAGCATGAAACCACTGAGTAACTGTGAAGCACTAAGTCACAAAATTGACAGGAACACAGAACCAGCAGCACATCAGACACAAGAAACAGTTTTTCCTGTGAGAATAAGACTTGACAGACCATTGGACTGAAATGTTAGCAAACCAACAAATGAATGGGGAAGAAAAAAACCCAAGTGTTCTGGTGCAGAGACTATTTAGCTTTACTTTGGCTCTTAAGAGACTGCTAAAATGTAAATGCTCATTACCGTTGCTGTTAATTGCAGCCCCAGAGGCACATAAGGAAGGGGAGGCTGTTCCTAAATATTCCCTGTGGGGTGCAGAAAGGGGGATTCAGACACGTCATCTTGGTGTCCCTCTGCTCCTCAGATTTCAGATGGGATACTCCACAGTCCGGGAATCTGTGACTCACCCAGACCATGCAATACCACCTCATGGCAACGAGGCGCTTTGGGTTGGTATGTAATATATATCAAGGGGGAATATAGTATTTCCACTGTCTGCTTACATGAGGTGTGGAAATGTAAGAGAGATTTTAATATTTCTGCAGAGACTCTTTCGGGAAGGTGGCAAGGTGGGTTGTGCATGTTTGCGCCCACGCGAGGAGAGATGTAAAAGTCAGAACACCCCAAACTTGACAGCAAAGCATTTTCACATGAAAAACCAAAAGCCTTAGTGGTGCAGGCTACATAGCAGCTCCTACCCAGCCCTGGGGGAAAGCACACTGTACAGAAATGCCCACCTAACTCTGACAGAAAGGTCTCACCCCCAAGCAGGGACAGTACGAGGATGAAAAACAGCAACCTGAGAGCAGCGGTGCTCACAGAAAAAGGCATGTCTGTGCTGCAGGCTGATGTGCAAGAGCCAAGACAGCTCAGGTGCCAGAGTAAGCTTAGCCTGGTGGCAAAGAGCCCCATGGAGGTTAACTTGCCCCAAGAAGCTGGGTATTTCAACACAGTGCTGTTCTGCTGTGACCTGTCCAATGATGGCATTTGACCCATCTCAGCTATCTCTTCCAGAAAGCAGTGTGCAGCTTACCATGGCTGCAGGCAGGTATTTTTGCCTAAGGTACATGTGACAGAGCTACAGTAAGCAGGAAAAAAAAGAAAAAACCCACCAAAACCAACACCCACCTTCAAAACAATAAAAAAATCCTTCACCCATCAATACCCCCAAAACAAACCATGCCCCAAAACAGATGAAGTATATGAGGGTGGGGGAAATGAGGTACCAGACATAAGTGCCATAAAAGCTGAGTTTGTGAAGGCCTTAGTAGCAATTCTCAAGGCTTAAAAGTATACTCAAGCATTGTACACAGCTTAATCCAAATCTGGCCTGCACCTCCTGCTAAGAAGTTCTACTAAGTTCAGAGACAAATCACACGTGTGGCCATTCCTCATGCTTTTGGCACTCTTCAAACAATAGCTAGTGTAAGTCTACCTTAAATTATTATTTCTTATTCTAAGAAGTAAAAGAATTGAGCATCACAAACAAATGACTCTTAGATGTGGAAAACCCCATCCTGCTGATGTAACTTACGATTTACCTCTGGAACTGAGTGGTTCACAGCAACTTCAGTCAATTCCTTAGCACAGGCCCATGCATGTATATTTGTTCCTACAAATACTACAGGAAGAACAAGTATTTGTTCTGTAATGGTACTTTAAAAAGGCATCTTAATTTCTTGATCAGGATCTGTTAACACTCAAGACATGAACTTAGAAATACATTCTTTGCCAGCTCTTTGCCAGGTGTAGCATGAAGAGGAACAGAGGTTCAACTTACAAATGCAGCCTGTGAAGGAACTGAGTCTTTGACATCTAACAGTGCCCCTGGAGCTGCTACTCAGTGATCTTGAAAAAGGGCAAAACTAAACAATAAGGCTGGAACGTGAACATCCAATCTACCTTTCAAATAAGGGCAGGAGTGCAGATAGGGGATTCTATCACTAAATCTCAACTAACTTGAGCAGTGTGTTGATCAAAGATCTGAAGTACAGCGAGCAGAGAGGCTTTTGGTTAATTGAGTCTTCTTAGTCAAGAGAGCAAGAGCTAGTAGGCACAAAAATGTATACTAAGACCTGTTTGCAGGATAGAAGGGTGGATAACATACTGATAGGTACTGCAGAACGGACACAGGATGCATCATTTTTAAACCACTTTCCTATAAATATGCAATTACAAGGAAACTAACCAGATTCCCATTCCCTCCAACACATACAAAACCACATCACTGATTATGCATTTAACTCTATGTCAGCTCCCCAAGAATGAAACTTGATTAATATACAGTGAAGAAATCAATGGCCTCTTCTGGACAATCATGCTTTTGAGTTACAATCAATGCATGTAGATAATGCATTTCCACACAACTCTGACCTTCTGCTTGTTGAAGGGATCTGAAGATGCAGACATTTATTGACAGCACTACAATAAAATCGTGTATGCTTGAATTTGTTGGAATAACCATAAACGTTAGGTGATTTGTCATACGGTAAAGTCACTTTGTGTTCTTTTGACCAAGAATTGGTTTCACAGAGGCCAAACAGCAACAAAGCAATAAAAAGTAATGCACAGCTTTTATTGACAGCTAATAGTTGTGCTCCACATGGGACCAAGCATGTCATGCTTAGTTATGAATGAGAGCCACTTTCTAGACTTTTCACAGAATAGGTTTCAGCTAACTGAACACAAATGCACAGTAATTCCATAGCAAGGTGAAGTACAGGATCAGAGTCCCATAGTATTCAGTTACATGTAAAACCCTATAAATCCGTATTACAGACCCAGATGATTTGCTTTTGTTGTTTTGTTTTGGGGTTTTTTTAAGTGACTGGAAGGACAATATAATTTCTATTGTAATGGGAGATCTCATCTTATTGTAGATGATGTTTCTGAAGGCTACAGACACAGAAAAGGCTCATAATTTCAGTGAAGTGGGAAAGGAAAAACATGCATTAGCAAGAGGGTCTGCCAGTTTAATTACAATAAAAAATTGTGTTTTTTTCCTCTCCAAAGCAGCAATAAAACCAAGTGGAATTAAAGATACAACATAGGAACCAACTTTAGCAAAACCTGGGGAGAAAAGGCTAACAACATCCTGTGAAGAATGTCACAGAAAGTTCTCATCTTACCACTGTGCCAGAATTAATCTGAAAACATTCATAACATAAATCCCTAAGTAAAGTACTAAAAAGCTTTTTAAGTCACACAGATATATACAGAGATGGTAAGTTAATTAGTAACACTCTCAAGCATTAGGAACAGGGCTACAACTTGGCCTTAGCCACAAGTCAAATCAGAACAATTAAAATACTGGCTTAGCTCAAAACCAGTAAAAACTGTATTCACTGCCTCAAAGGCAACATAGGAATAGCTGATGGCTGACAAGGGCAAGTGTTTAACTACCCCTAAACAGAAGGGTATACACTTTGAAGCAATTTCTCAAATTTGAGGTTGACAAAAACAACAAGCATTTTAAGAAGATAGACAATTTGCTGTCACAAAGTTGTAGAAAAAAGCTCTCGGACATTTTATATCTGTCTTTCCTGAGTGCTGTATGAAGGAAAAAGTGCAAAATAGCAAGAAGAGACTACTCTTACCCCTTGTTCCATTAATATCAAAAAAGTTGAAACAGGTGCTCATATCCGTTTAAAAACTGCACAGATGCATGATCAATTCAGAAGAAAGTGTGTGATTTTCCACACATAACAACATTACCCCCCGAACAAAAGACCTATTGAAAATGAACCTGTTACTCCATACATCTACGTAAGTACTAGCCAATTTGGGACCATCTTTCATAGTGCCTGTCAAACCAACAACCTCACTAAGCCTCTATAAGGCCATATGCCCAAAGTGTCATTTATACTGATCAACTTCACTGACACGTTAGCATATGTTTAAAATTAAGCCTGTGCTGGAAAGACCTGCTGAATGCAAGTGATACCAGCACATCAGAGCTTAGTCTGCTGCAAGTGAGCTCCATCTTGGTCTCTGGAAAAGAACAGTGCCACCAATAAGTAAACTAGTTCAGAAGCTGCACATTTAAATGGATCCAAAACCATGGATCCACAAGATTTTTGTCTGATCTAATTCTGAAGCTGCTGTCAAAATGTGTAGCCTTGTCTTGGTCTACAGCTGCTTGTGCCTGCCACCTTTCTGGCACTGAACAAGCATTCCCATAGAAAGCTCCTATAAGGCAAGTCAGAGTAAAGACCTCAATGCCATCAAAAGAAACCCCAAAGATACTGCTGAGTGGCTGTTTCACAGTTCTCCATGAGAGTACATGTGGCATGAGGAAGGACGAAAAGCAAGGATTACTCCTTTCAGTGCCAAAGTGCACTTAAACCAAGTGAAAGCACTGCCACTGGTGAGATTCTCTGAGAGAAAACCCACCTCCAGACAGAACCTCTGTGTTGAATTTTTAAGAGTTCATCAGTGAGATAAACATAACTTTTTAAGAAGCAACTCCTAAACAGAATTTGAAAAAAACCAAACAGCTCATATATATAAGTTAACATACTCAAGCCCTCTGAAACCTAAAAAGACAACTGGAAAGAGTAATTTTATTTTTTTTTCTATTTTACTGAGGCGTCCTGTGAAGCTGCAGTATAAATCCTATTAAACTGAACTTAGTTTGTCCATCCTTAAAATAGATTTGACATACAAACACAAACACAAGGTCAAGGTCACAGATCAGCAAGAAAGATTACAAAGAGGACTGATGTAAGAGCTGGCATTTGATCAAAGCTCCTGGATATATATATTTTTTTAGTACACTTCCCAGAAATACCACTACATTTTCTTCACAGTGGTACATTACATGTTTTAAGTATTCCTTGCCTTTAGGAGCAGCTGCCCTGTGCTTATTTATTTTGACAGGAGATGTTAGGCAGTGCATCAAGTAAACTAAGGAAGAACTCTTACATTAAATGAAAAGGAAGACACTTTTTGTCATCTTTTCACTCTGTTCAGCTATGTGCTGATACATATTAAATCACAAATCCAAAAGGAGAACCCACTCACAAAACAGGACATGACAGCATGACCACTGCTAGAAAATCAGGACATCAGTTTATAACTTCATGATGCCCGAGTCAGTCACCTTAATATAGCAATTGTGTATTTGGATTTGCACTTCCAAACACAACACTCATTTATCTATCGTAATTATCTGTGTGCACAGCATATATTTTGCAATTAAAAAAAAAATAACTCTTAAAACAAGGTCTGTGCAGAACACAATCAAATGAACCTCTTCTGTAATCAGGACATTTACCTCCCAGAAAGCTGCTTTAATGCTGAACACTGAGTAAGTGAGCAGATAGATTAAACACAGTGGCAACAGTTGAAAGACTCATTAAAACTCAGCTCCTGAAAATAGTTTGCAATGAAAGCCATTCAGTGATCTCCCCATCCATCCACCCACCCACCGATACATTCTCAAAGCTTTAAACACATGCTGAAGAATATTTAGCTTGGAGGTCACATCCACCAGACGTACCTTCTGACCCTTAAACAAGAGGAAGGAAAGGTGTCTCGGGCAACACAAGATCGTATGACATCCAAAGGTGCACCGCTGACAGAAATTTTAGATGCTTATAATAAGAATTAGCCATTTAAAGAATTGTGTGCCTTGTACTCTCAATTCTGAACCCCCACTTTCAACACCAGCACAGCTCTAACGTTAGTCTAGACATGACTGGGAGCAGTTTATATTTAGACAGAGAGGCATGGCTATAAATAGGACTGTCCATGTTGGTATAAAGCTTTTATCAGAACCCATTAGGGTTGACCTGCGTAACTCACTTGTATGTGGGCATCTCAGACATCACCAGTAAAACCTTCATGCCATCACACACCCTCCGGTATCTTGTTTCGTTTCAACATTTGTTTACTGATTTTTCTCCATTTAATTTTTTTATAGCTATCACGTTTGCAGCATTCTACCTGTGTGACCGGGTTGGTTCAGCTACTAATGAAGAGGCCTCACATGAAAAAGATAAAAACAAACTCTGCAAGTTTAAAAAGATGTCTCCTGCTCGAAAAGATCCTTCACAAGAATTGGATTGTAACCCTTTTAAGCTATAGTACTGCCTGAGCTACTAGAGCTAGATACAAATCATTCTTGAAGTCTGGAATGTGAGCCTCTCAGTGCAACAATATAGGTGGTTTTTTAGCCCTGAAAATGATTCACCAGATCTTAAAACAGTCACTGGTTTAAGATCAAATTCAGTGAAGTTGTAGACCTTGGGGCAATACAATTCTGTTCTTCCTTAGCCCCTTTTTTTCTAAATCCTTTCAGCAAAACAGGAGAAAAAGAAGAGGGTTGTTTCTTATGTGTGGTTTTTTGTTGTTGTTGGATTTTTTTAAGTAAAATTTCTGTCCTTCCTGCTCTGTGAATCAGTGAAAGCTTCTAACTGCACTGAAGTGTTAGGATGAAAAAAAAAAAAAAAAAAAGGTCAGGCAATTATGATGATTCAAAAAAGGTCTCTTGACATAAGCAACTTACTCTGAGAACCAAACATAGACATGAATGTGTATTTAAGATATTTCACAACTAAAAACATTTTAAGAAACCCGTGATTTTATTAGCAGAATAGCTACCCAACACTTCAAAGTCTAAACCACATCTAGTTGGAGTCATACAGATCATTTAAGTGTACTAACTAACATATGAAAACCCTAATGTGTGGAAAATCTTGTACTTTAACTGAGCAGTATTACCGTGAATACCTGTTCACACAGTAGTGCATTAGGTCTTCTCTCATGCTTACACTATTAAAACTTTCTCTGGTCATCACAACCCAAACTTTAGTAAAACAAGCCAGCAGCAGTTGGCTGTTTTGTTGTTTGGGCTTGTTTTGTTGGGTTTTTTTTTCTTTTCCTGTTAAATACCAGTTCACATTCCACACATATAACTTGCAGGAGCAGGGGGGTTCTTCTTGTTCTGAATTTTTGAATCAAACCTCCTGATTTTTTTTTTTTATTTTTTTTTAAATCTCTTTCTCACTGTGACAGCATAGAGGAAACATTTGAAACCCAATTCTACGCCATCCCTCTTTGGGGAGCTCTAACAGAAAGATCCAAAACCTTCCACATAGAGAGCCTAAAACAAACCATTTCAAGTGTGATGTCTCTGAAAAGGGGAAATGACAAACTGAAATATCTAACTAGCCAATACAGCAACAAAAAATGAACATGACAGCTAGCAAAAAGAAAGTACTTTTGGTTAATTCAATAGTCAAGTAGTCCACAACAATGGATTATTATGAAGCACTGGATGGATGCCAATACCTAGTCCTTACTGGTACTGTTTTATTTACTTATTAAAAGACTGAAAATATATCTGTGGTTACATTTACACATGTGAAATGTCAAATCATGAAGTTTTAAGAAACTTTAAAATATCATTTTTACTTTAATAGTATCTCGTTGAACCTTGCATTTACTTTTTATTTACTTATTTTTACTAACATAAGAAGATCTATGCATTTTAAAGGACAACAAAATTATGACATGGTTATGCATGCACAGAGATTTGTATGAGAGGTATCTAATTGATGCAACAGATTTTAAGGCTGCAGAATTAAGCACATGATAAATGGACATCTACCGTAGTGAAAACCAGTAATACAACACCAATCTAAGCATCATGACTACTAAAAGCAAACTGTTGCACATTCAAAATCTGAATATTCTTCAATTACTCAGGACACAGCATAGGAACTTCCAGTAATTCCAGCTTTACAGTTCCTCTAATTGTTCAACACACACCACCCGTAGCAGGTGATCTGGTTTCCCACATGCTGGAAGTCTGATACTGATTTATCACCTAACAAAACTTGTTGGTGGTTAACAACGAAAGGCAGTGGGAGGTAGGTGCTGGGTTTCCCTCAGTAAATTTTGACTCGGCTTGAGATGGGGGGGCAACCCCACAGAAGTATGTCAACGTAATTACAGTTGATGTCTAATCATAAAGTATGGAGATGGAAATTGTCATAGAGCAAAAAATCTAAAAGTCACGAATCTAGCAAATAAACATGTGAAACTCCAAAGTAATTTAAACTATAGTATTAAGTCATTGTCTAATAGTTATTATCCATAACCACGACTCTTATTGATTCTGATGATCAGACCAGGTATTATTTCCAGCTTAATCTGCCACAGTAGAGATCTGAGCATGGCTGACAGGTCACAACCCATGTCCTTTGTGTTAGATAAAGCCATCTTTCCTTGATGTATCTGGAAGAGTCATTTCCCAGCTCAATATACCATCAATAAGTAACTCCAACGCTTTCCAAATCAATATAGAGTAGGGCATTGTCAGTGACCTGAAGATAAGTCTCACTGACTGTCTGTATTCTTGTTAAACTGTACTTTTTTGTTTGTTTCTTCTCTTTTTTAGTGTGCCTTTGTAAGAATTCCTGTCATAAAGGTAGAGAAGAAGGTTTTAATTCAACCTCATTGTTCAATTTCACAAGTGAATGGTACCAAAGAAGGCTAAGTCAATGTAATTCCATTCAACAGCTGTTGAGGCTCATACATACCTGCAAAATCTTGCAGAACTACTAGTCACAAATACCAAATTATATGCAGAAGTGAATCATAGGAGAGGGAGATGCATGCCAAACAGGGCAAAGAAAGAAACACCAGTGGAAAAAAAAACAAAACAACAAAACAATAAAAACCACAAAACAGATGGAAAAAAAAACAAAAACAAACCCAAACAAACCCAGTCTTCTCAAAGAGACTTTATGCTCTAAGAGCACACAATTTAAAATCTGTTTGTTGAGAAATGGCCAGAAGTTCTGTTGTTCAGGTGATCACATCTCCAGCTTTCCAGGAAACTTTTAGCAGATTGCTAGCTTGGCACCCTAGTTAGCAATCTCAGGGAAGAGAGATCAAATGCTATCTGGGTATATGAAATAAACCACTTTCTGATGCAAAATTCTTAATACAGATAAGGACCAAAGCTATTGGGAATTAGATAAAGTTACCACTCCTTGCCTGGAGTAAGAAAAAAATACAAGTTCAGGGGCAGAAATTCATACCTTTCAAGCATCAACGCTGGATCTTTGTGAATCTGTTTTTCACTCCACCCTGCCAAAAATAAATACATTATAATCAGGATACAGAAACTTATAGTGGAAAACAATTTTGTGTCTGCTGTAACAGGAAACTCATTCTGTTAATTCAGTATTAGCTCATGAAAAGGAGTCTGACTTCTTAACAAGGTATCAAGTGACTGAAATAGTTTTCCCCTGAAGTTAGTTAAATTTGTGTTCAGTTTGTGACCAAACAGAGCTGAGCAAGCTGGTAAACATAACATTCCAGGAGGGAGGAAACAGGTCTCCTTGCCCAGTAGATACTATCCACTTTGTCAAAAAAAGTTGTCGTCAGGAGATTGTCTTTGTTCAGCCACTCCTGCTATCCATTTATCCATGACAACTTGAAGAAAACCAAGACACACAACACAACCTTGACATCGCATGCTGCTTTTCTAAAATATTAGTTGTCTTCTCCCACTATTATCCTTAAGGTACTCTCACTTAATGTCTTTTCCCAGCTCCCTGCTTCTACAACCCACACTTCTGTAACATGACTGACATACAAAGACCTTTCCACGCTACACAAACTACAGCTGTTAGTGTAATCCTTCCCCTCACAACAATCTGACCATATAACCCTTTACTACAAGTTTTCAATTGTTTTTCTCTAGATTAAGTTCAAAATTTCTGAGTTCTGCAGACATTAATAACTCTTTCATTTCTAGCCACTTACTGTGTCCTTCTTCCTCATCCTTTTGTTTCCACAAATACTTGTTTTTACTCTAATACTCAGCCACCTTTCACACAGGAAATTCCATTATGCTTCTGCACTGCTCCCCAGGCAAATATCATCTACCCTCTGGAGGCTATTTCTTCCTTTCCTCCAACAGTAAATCACCACAGTAAAAATTAAACCAAATCCAACAAAATACCTCCTGCAAAACCACAAGACAAAACACAAATAGTGTATTTTGCATGCCTTCCCTCATGGATTCGCACTATACTGTTTGTTGCTTTTCCTTCACAAAATTTGATATGAAGTTTAAAACAAATACATCTGCACCTGTGAGATGCTGAGTACGTATAGAATGCACATTCAGCTGGACAGCAATTAAATGAAGCCCTAGAGCAACACTGGACTGCAGAGCAAGTATGTTTTCCCTTCCTCTTACAAAAGAAAAAAATGCATTTATTGTTTTTGCAGTACAACTATACATGTTGCTGTAATAATACCATTCTCACCTGATACCTTTCTTTTACTTCGTATGATTGGAGTGGGAGGAAAAAGCAATACACAGTACAAGATCATTAGAACACAAAAGATTAAAGATATGGAGAAAAGAGTACAGAAGGGCTAAAATATAGCATCAAAAGGCTCCCCTTGAGCTCCCGCTATTAAA
Organism: Florisuga fusca; assembly: GCA_038090715.1. Taxonomy (NCBI): domain Eukaryota; kingdom Metazoa; phylum Chordata; class Aves; order Apodiformes; family Trochilidae; genus Florisuga; species Florisuga fusca. The sequence continues at coordinate 33,517,164 of JAAWXA010000004.1, read as the reverse complement.
AATTTAGTGAAAGCTCTCTCTCTTCCCTGGCTGGTACAATAACAATATCCCTACTCTGATGCAATCTGTTTTCACTCCAGAGGGCACAAACGGAAGAAAGACCAGAGAAGGAAAGGAAATACTGCTCCTAGGAAAACTCATTTTTCAGAGTGACATTTATTTATTTATTTTAATCATGACAGCCAAAGATGACATGAACAAGGAAACTTTTGAGGAGGAAGGTGAAGGCAGAGAAAGCACCTGTCCCAGGGACTGGTTAAACATAAACCCCTATCACTTCCAGTGAAACAAAGGATGCTTTCTGTGTCTCAGGTGCCTTAATGAAATAACATTCAGAGCCCCATATAGCAGAATTCATTTTGTGAGTTCTCCAACTTTTTGCACGTAAGTTCTCCTCCTACTCCTCAAATCTGTGGGATTTGACTTACCGAGTCTACCTCTGATTTTGGTTTTATTGCAAATAAAGGTTAACCCTTCCCTCCAAAGTCCCTCTGGTGTTTCTACTAAATCATGTAATCCAGTGCTTGCTTGCAGCACTTCTGAAGGTGAACAGTTTGGCTTACCAAGAATAAGCTACTGGGATGAAAATTCCACCTGCCTTCTTTATGTGCTCCAGGTTTATGACAGCAAGTCTGTCTGTGCTTGACATTTTCTGGGAAACGATGCATGGCATAATTACTATTATAAAACATTTTATATTTTTGTAAATTCAAGCTGCAACCCCAAAGCACTTGCAAACTAAGACAAGATACAAGGACAATTCAGCAGAATGGAAGAGCTACAGGGACAAAAGTAGGTATAAAGAAGAAAACCATCAACTGCAGGTGGAGACTGCGAGGCTGTCCACACTGCCTGGGACGCTGCCTCACAAGCAAGTAGTCCTAAAGTATAAGAAAAAGAAGAGCAGAATCGAGATGATGTAGGATACTGCACACTGTAGGATACAAGCAAACTGCTTTATTAAAATATAAAACTGGAGGTGAAATTCTAGGTAGCATGATTTCCTAAAACAGCAGCTGTATTTCTTCATCTTTGTTAAGATTATTTCCACTGAGGCACCTGTAACATCCTGTCACAATGCATATGGATGGGAATACAAAAGCTTTAGGGGTTACTTTATTTTTATTGTGATCTTGACCAACAATACAAGAGAGAGGACTGAAAGATCTAAAACATCTTGACTCTGTAATCTGTTTTCAAGAAAGGGGCAGAAGGGAAGGAAGGAGAAAGATAAGAGTGTTTCTCCTTATCCATTACCATTCAAAACAAAAGCTCCACTTATATGTGAGGGGTGGAGGGTAAGACTCCAAAATGAAAGTTAATATACTAAACTATAGCTCTAATTCACTTCTACATATGAGAAGCAAAGTGTGCACTGAATGTAAATTATATTTGTTCCCTGCCTCATAAGACAAGAATGACTCTAAAGAATATGGAATAACAACAGCCTCCTTTTTTGCCATTATGTTTGAACATAATGTATTACTGAAGGCACCTTTCTCAGGTTCTCCATGAATTTTTGTATTTGCCTCAAACTACCTTATTTCAAAGCAAACAGGTATTTTCCACAAACAATCAGGACTCATGTTCCACACAGCAATGATGAGAAAGATAACAGTACTCATGACATGAATTCTAACACACATCCAAAAAACACAAGCTGCTTGATACTGATGTGTAAGCAAAATCTTTGTGACTCTAGGTACTGCCACTAACACTTCTCATTAAACATTTCTCTTTGTTTGTTTGGCAAATTTGATTACGAGTTTAATTTTTGCATAGTAAAGCTCATGCAGCCATTTTTAATTTCAAATTGGTTTGCGCTCCATCATGACTTGCTGAATGCAACAAAAAAACCTTTGACATAGCGACCTCATAAATCATGAAGAACAGAAAAAATACTCTTAGTAGCAGAGAACTGTTGATAAGAGACTTTTTCCTCATTGACTGTATTCTGTCAGCTGTAACTATGTGCAAGAGTCCACACTTGCAAATTACACAAAACACGCATCTGAACTACCCTTCCATGAAATTATTTTCTTTGTTGAAGTGATAGCCACAGGTAGAAAAGCTGAGAAGTAGAAAGCGTCTGAAGTTGACCAAGCATTCTATTTTTCTTTGATGCAATATACCACCATCATTTAAAACTCCATAATTATAAAAAAAACACCAACCAAAAAACCCCCTGGTGTACTCTACATTCAAGGTACAGACAGCAGGCAACATTTCTAACTATAGAAAGGATTTTCATAGACTATCCATCTACTACATGAAGCTGGAGAACAAAATCCCCAACTATTTCAGGCTTGAGTGAACTACAGAATCATTTCTGTATTACTTATGCATAATGTGAGGTCCTTAAAAACCCCACCCACAAACAAACTAATGACAAGTAAGAGGCATTTCAGTTACCAAAAATCGATTTCAATCTGACATCTAAATATCTGATGTTAGATGGCTGCTGCTCTTTACAGACTGATCATAGTAATTTCACTCCTTTGTTCTTCACCAGGACTTCTCATTACATGCACTGTGTGGGTCTAAACAACATTGGAGGCTACTAGGCATGGTCAGAATTAAAGGAAAAAAGTTACTCTGTCTTTGACCAAAACAGCGCATGTCACAAAGATCAATGAACGTATCACAGCAATCCTTTGGAATATTCCTATTTTACACATGATGAGTAGCAAGTCGGAAGATTAAACAACTTGCTCACAGTCACATGATGTCATATCCATAGCAAAGGTAAGATGATTTTCTAAATCTCAGTGTGGCCTTTGATTAAAAGATATTCTGTCTCCACACTTTGTGGGTGGGTTTGTTTTGTTGGGTTATTTTTCTTACCGGTGAAACAAAACAGCAACTGAGTGAAGTAAGCTTGAGGAACCAATGGGCATTACTAAAAAAACAGAACTTGTCAGACCAGAGTAAATAACTTTATCTTCCAAAATTACCACCATTGCTACCATCCTTAATGGGAGATGGGTGTCAGCCATGCATAGCCAATACAGATTTCCAAAATACCTGCTGAACTGATGTTCTGTCCAAGAAAACATCTGTGTCAGTATTGAAGTGAAACAATAAATTACTTCATGAGGATCAAAACAAATATTCCACTGAATTTTTCTATTTCTCAGAGATCTGACGTGCTGAAACAATCCTAGTAAGCTGGGTAACTATTTAGTTGATTGGAGCTGGAAAGACCACTGTGCAACAGCAGCAGCAGACAGTGTTTTGCTGCAGTGGTTCTTCTGATCCACTGCTCATTTTCAGTCTCTTTCCTAACCGAGAACAATAGTCCTTTTTATCCTGAAGCAAGGCTTTTTCATAATGAAGCACATATAAACGTGCATACACATCTCTAAACACTTCCTTCCCAAACAGGTCCATTTTTACTGCCTGTCAAAACCTGCTTTTTTCAAGTTTAATTCAGCTGGAGTGCATTCACAGCATTATATTGCTCTGATGGACTAGAAAACAGGACGTGTGTTCACCTGTATGTACACCATCTTATAAACAGAACTCCAGGAATCCATACTGGAAGCAGAGTGACTGAAACCAACTGCAGCAGCAAGTGGATCCATACAGACAGGTTTTTTGTGTGGGTGCTCAACTGCTGCTTGGTGCTCAGGCTCTTGGAATCCTGGCCTATACCAAGCCTGACTGAGCATCCTCTGCATATTGGGCCATTAACTAGAACTAAACCTGCAGAAACAAGTTTGCCTCCCACTTAAACAGAGCCAAAAAGCATGGGAAGAACATTCATCCCTTAATAATTAGTATTAACATTTTTTCCTGGCAAGTTCTCCCAAACTCAAATTCCAGCTTCAGAAGCTGAAGGTTTCCAAATTAACCAACCTCACTAAATAACTTTGTTCCTACGCTTCTTCATTTAAAGAATTTGCAGATACCTGCCACATGCACTCTTTGCCAGACTGAGAGAAAACAGATTAAGTGGCCACTGTTAGCTTTTTCAACATGCAGTACAGGGAGAAAGGGAAGTTTCTCAGACCTTCTAACTGCTAATAGTCAGTGCCACCTACAGTGAAGCTGCAGAGGCAAAGATGCAAAGAAAAAAAGGTATTTGGGACTTTCAATAAGCCCTAAGTTTTTCAAATAGCTTCAGGAGAATAGATGAGACAGCGAAGATTAATAATCTTGTCTACTCTAAATCATTTACTGAGACTGCAACAGGGAAATTGTGCTAGTACCAAAACCAGACCCCAATTCTTTATATAATTTCACAGAAACATCTTAAAAACACAAAAACTTTTAAGTGCAACTTTCCACTTTCTCACCTCACCACGTGCCCCTTCCCGTAAGAATGATCATGTTTTCATTAACAGCTCCATTTCAACCATTCAGTCCGATTCTCTGCTACAGATGCTTTGTCCAGTGGTCAGGAAGAAGATGCCAGACCTTATTTCATCAGGCCTTGCAAAATCCTCTCTTATTACCCCTACAGAGTATTAGCAACACTTTTAATTTTGAGGGAAAGTTAGCCAACACAGACAAAATAATTTCCTCCAGAAGTTTCACAGCAGTCTGAGTTCAGTATGCAAGGCCCTTAATTACACAACTGCCTTTAGCATGAGCAGGAATCTGGTGGCTACCTCATTGGCTTAGTTTCGGCTGCCTTCAGTATCTGCACAGAAAATCTATTCACTTAGAGAAGTTACACAACACCTCAACTTCCTCTTTTCTTTACTATGGTAAAAGATTGTGACAGAAGGAAAGGGGGTGGTTACAGTGAGCAGGCACTTCACAATTTCAAGCAGGGCACAGCTACCTTTCAAAAACATATCTAAACTGGAATTTGCCTCTAAAATCTGCCCAAATTGATGATATGTTCAAGAGTGAACTTTTACTTAAAACTTGGTTTAATATTTCCAACTGATGTTACAGTTAGCCAATGCTGGAATAAAGTGCATGCCTCCTACGTAAAGAAAAAACGTATTCTTTAAATCTGCTTAATTGCCCATGGTTGCTTTTGGGATTTATTTTTTTGTTTGTGGGGTTTTTGTGTGTGATGGGATTTTCTTGGTTTTGGTTAGTTGGGTGGTCAGTTCCACCAACTCCCACCCATCCAAAACAGAATAATCCATTCAGGCTAAGTTGTATTCCAAACTCCTCATCAAGATTTCAGTGTCATCAGGCCATTAAGTAAAGTTGGCAATAGATGCTTTAATTTGCAAAACACCCTTCTACTTTTCATTTAGAAATAAAAAGAAAGCCAGGAAAATCACATGCTACCCAAGTTGATATATTCCATATCTCAGAAGAGGTATCAAAAGCACACACTCATCAGCCCTCTTTTAGCTGTGATCTCACTTATCTACCTCATATCTCTATTGAAACACTAATAACTGACCTAAAAAAAAACCCCAAACTGACCAAAAACCTCACAAGCCCCAGGAACTGTCTCTACTCAAGAGGAATTATCAGAAGCCTCAAAGCAGTCACAGCAATCTTAACTGGTAAAATGTTTTCAAGGATTTGGATTTAAGCATGTCATTTTCTTTTCCATTTGTTTTAAGTCATAGGTTGAATTATTTATGAACAAAAGTTAATCGTATTGAAATGCAGTACTGCCCCGTATTTATCTAACACCTTTTTCAGAACTCAGCCACTGCCTGGCTAAAATCTACAGAGTCAATACAGAATTTCAGATAAGACTTAACCATTTCTGCAGACTTACTGCAATTAACTTCCAAAATCTTGTAAGATACAGTCAAGTTCCTTGATCTTGTGATCTGCTGTCTAACTGCTGTAATTGTGCAGCTCTTTTTACTGACTTTGGTTATTGTTACAACATGTGTTTGTATTTAAAAAAAAAAAAATCCAGGGGGAAAAATAATTCACTCATGACAAAAATGTTTGAATAAGTAACTTTTGACTTATTAGTCATAGTAAAAGTTGTCACTGAGTACAAATGATCACATCACAGAGCCTATCTGAGGTTCTCTGAAATTTTCTTAGCTGTGAAAGGATCTCAAAAGATCACTGACTTGCATGCATAAGGCTGTACTGACACTCTTTGCAAGGTGCAAAATGTAAGCTCAAGAATAGACTCATATAAGATTAACACTTTATAGATGGGCAGTATGTTTAAGTCAGCAAGGCCATATGACAGAAGTAACTATTATAGTGGATGACTGCTACTCAGCATAGATACACTGCTTTACAAGTCCCTCCTTTCCTTAAAGCAACTCCTGTACTTGTCACCTGCGAGGACGAGGAGTAGGGAGAGGGGTTTGCAAATACCCCTGTGGCTTGGGCATGGTGATAACACAACAGGAAAGATGGATTTTCATTTTCTCATCAAGTTATTAGATTAGGTTTACATGTAGATTTAAATGCCCAGGAGGAGTGTGCCACCTGTCCTAAACTTAATTAGTTGGGAATGTCTGCATGACAAGTGCAGATACCTCAGATGTTTTGGAGTGACCACAAGCAAACATCCAAATAATCACCAACACAACTTCACTGATGCCAAGAATGAAGCACTAAGCACAGCTCTCTGTGAAACAGCCTGATTTTTATTAATGGAGTGTTTCATACTTCCCATCAAACACGCAACTGATAGCGGCTGAACATCTATAAAACCAGAAAATCAGCTGTGTAAAGTCTGCAACTGAGTTAATGAAATGAAGAACACTAACTTTCTCATTAAAATATGGGTGCACGTTTACACATGGAGTGTAGGAGGCGAGGCAGTAAGGATGAAAGCTCAAATCCTGGTAGACTTTTACTCAGCTTTGTTCTTGTTCTGATTATCACAGCAGCACATACAAGATTTTCATATTTTTATAGCTCCCCTCACATACCACCTCCACCACCACCCCATTGTAGGACCAATACAGCAGATTAAAAACTAGGAAAATATGCATTTAATTTAAAGAGGCAAACACATCCCTGTGCAAGCATATTTCACATTTAAAAGCTAACCCAAAACCCCCTTAAAAGGTTAATTAGAACGTTATCTGTGTTAGTACGTAGCAACTACAGACACAGATGTGAATAACTAAATATAACAGAGAGAATTCAGTTATCCATCTCCTTATGTTGCCATTGGCACAGACAATAAATTTGCCTCATTAGCAGGGGCTACTTAGTTTGTTGTAGTAAACAAAGCTGCCGATATCGACAGCCTCGCATACTTTTCATTCACTCACATATTTTTCTTTACTTAGACTTTTAGCATGTGCCACAGAAAAGCCTAATGTTAAACATTCCTGGAGTGTCACAATATGTAATACAATAAAACAGATTACAACCATACCTTTCTTTCACAGCAGTGGTGCCAAGTACAGGTACACTGTAGCAATCAATTTGTTCTGCAGACAGTAAGGCTTTCATAGAATACTAATGCAAAATCTCTTTTCTTTCTCCTTCGACTTGACTCCCCAATGCCCGGGTCCCGACCAATACAAGCAGGAGGGCGGAATGTCTTCTGCTGAGATAACCACAACTACTAATCAAGTATACGTGTACAAGGGCACGGGATTAAACCTCCACCAGGCTTGACTCGGGCACTGAGAGCAGCTAAAGACATGCAGAGCAAGGTCAGAATTAAACACACACACACACACACACACACACACGCATCTACTTGAGTGAACTAATTTATCACACTTTACCACTGACGGCTTTTTTACCTCGGGGGAGTAAAATTACATCCTGGTGAACCGACGAGGTTCAGACACAACAGCTTCCAACAACAAATCAGGTCTCGCAGAAACTGCAACTGTGCTCCTCGGTGCACAACTCCTCTCCCTGGCTGAGCAGGCTGCTTCAGGAACTCGGTGCCTGCCGCTCCTGCCTGCCTGTCTGTCTGTCTGTCTGTGTGTGCAGCACACGTGTGTTTGTGTGTGTGCAAGGGGCACCACCGGGCACTGGCGAGGAATGAGAGCGTCAAAAGTTCGAAAACAGGCAGCAACTCCCTGGGAGAGAGTTTTCTCTTTGACTGTATTTATCTTTACCTCTTAACATAATCAATCTATCAAGTCTAATTACTCCAGAAGAAAACATTTTATTATTGTCTAACATCGCAAATGTCAAACAAGCTGTTCATTTACCTTGAAGTTTATTAGCATAGAAATGCAACATGAAGATGCTCTCTAAACACTGTCACTTGTATTCACAACATTTTCGAAAACCCACTTAGCAGGTTTTTATTGTGTGGCATAGCTGGATAGTGTATTAGCCCTTAAAACAGGCACAGCCTTTCTTAACTCTGTCAGCCCTGAGCTAACATAAGATGTTTATTTAAACATTTATTTTGCATGTAACTTCTCTTTGGTTCTTTTAATTTAATTTCCCACATTCCAGGCAGCCATACATATATGGATGCATGCTTTTTCTTAAATGTTTATACATGCGCATTGCAAGTAGGAGTCAACTGCTAAAATTTTTAAAAGCGGGGTTTTTTCCCCTCTTCTTAAGTTCTGCCCTGTCATGCATCCTTCCTGGCGTTTTTCTTACAGTATATGCAGGTGATATTTTACCAAAAACTCTGAGATGGACCCCACAAATTTTCATCAGTGGGCTTTTAACAAGCCTGCTTTTGCATGTGATCTCTATTGGAAATAAAACTCTGCACAAATACTTCCAAAAATGAGCCCAAAAATAACACTTGGCACCTTAGCTAGAATAAATTAGCAAAATATTTTCGAAATACCAGTGGCTTCGCAGAGACACCAGGAAAAAGCAGCATTAATCAATACTGATGAGTTTGTCCTTGACATACTGACCGTGTCATCGGGCTATTGTCATGTGATATCATGTCATTTCCCCACCTGGCTCATGACCTTGTCCTTTAAATGACCCAAAGCTTCCCTCAAGTAGCAGGAGGCCCCTCCCCGCTGTCTCAGCAAGGTCGAACGGGTCAGCGTGTCCTCATCTATAATCCAGCACCATTTGTCAGCAGGGAGGCTGGAGGAGGCAGGCTTGCTACAAGGGGAGAATGCCCAATTAGGCAGCTGTCACACAAAGCATAGGCTGCAAAATTATCCCCTGTCAAAAGAAAGAGCAGCTGCGGGTGCCAATTACAGCAACCTTTCAACCCTTTAGGTACTGGAAACTACACAGAAGTAAATGAAGTACAATTAGTGATAACAAATCGATGAATTAGGACAGTAAATTAGAAATTACTAGCAGGTGAGCTTAGGTCTCCCGTAATGTTAAGGGCATGGCACCCCCCAGGCAAGGGCAAGAATGGACAGATTTCACAGAGCATATCAGTTTTGTCCTATCCATCTCTCGTCTGGAGCCCCTTTTCCTCCACCGTTTTCTTCCCAAAAGCCTTGTCTGAGCTGGACAGCATAGGGAAAGGAAAAAAGCAACCCAAAGAAAAAAGAAGTTGTAGTGCCTGGTCTTCCCTCTATCCTGGCAAATGCAGTTTCCTCCTTTCTCACAAGGAGGTCCTCCGAGCAAGCACATTCTCTCTCTAGTAAGCATACTCTGTTTCAGCCCGACATTTGACATTTGCTGTGCCTCATGTTCCAGTTGAACAAGATTTACCCCAGGGGAAAAAAAAAAAAAAAAAGACCCAAACCCAAAACAACAAGTGATAAATTCTCTGTAAATTTTATATTATTGAAACCTCTAGATCTTAGTTAANAAAAAAAAAAAAAAAAAAAAAAAAAAAAAAAAAGGCAGAAAAAAAGCGCCCATTTGCTGACAAACCTAAGGCTCTATGTGTGCTCAGAGATGCCACTGCATGGTAGAATCAGCAAACTGAAACGTGGAGAAATAAGTAGTTTTCTCCTGTAGTCAAAAGTCTTGTAGTTAACTAAGATCTAGAGGTTTCAATAATATAAAATTTACAGAGAATTTATCACTTGTTGTTTTAGGTTTGGGTCTTTTTTTTTTTTTTTTTTTTTTTCCTCCCTTGGTGGACAATTCCTAAATATTTTTCCCCCTCTCTGTTTTCTTAATGAGCCAACCTGGAAAGTTACTGTACTGCTGGTTCTGATTTCTATTCTTGTGCAACATACAGCCACCTCAAACTACGGTTTAAAACACTTGTACAAATACCTTTATATTTAGGTGCTTTGAATCAACAAAAGAAATCTGAGGAACAGAACTCAAATTCCAAGATGCCTTCTACCTGGTATTCCAGTCAGCCCACAGTAATTTCAATCTAAGTGAGGCTGCCGTTTATCTTGTCAATTCTCTCATTCCCTAGCCTCAAATCCACTTCCTTTATATCCTCATACCTTGCAACCACACTAAGTAATGGGACAGTAGTCCAGATATCTGCCAGCAGCAGCTTTGAAATAATTCCTGTATACCTGTGCTGTCATACATGTAGTCACAAGCACGTGTGTATTTATGCTAATAAACTAACCAGGATATGAAGCATGGTAGAAATTAAGTCACTGATCTGCAAGAAGCAATTTCCTCTCTCTTGTTCTCCAGCATTTCACTGTTTAAAAAAGGATTTTAAAATGAAAAAAAAAATGCATTCATGACTCTGCTAAGAGAAAGCATAATAAAACCCTAACTATCAATAGATGCAAAAATATTCATTTAACAGCAGTTGCATAATGCTCATTAAGTTTGACATTTTCCTTTGAGTAGCATATGGAAACTGTAGAGCACTGAAAGAGTTAATGTGTTTAGAATTCAGTTTCCATCATACTTGGGTGACTATCTCTTTAAATAATTTAAATCCTCTCCATCAACTACAAAGCTGTTTTGAAGCCATTTAGCTTTGTTCTTTACATGTGTTCTAATTAAGAAATGACCTTGTCATCACACACACCAGAAATCCTGGATTATTTCCTGCAGCAAAAATTTACGAAGCCAAAAAAAAAAAAAGAAAAAGAAAAAAGACAAAAAAGAAAAAAAAAATACACTTATTCCTTCTGTGAGGGACTGAGGAAGTTGTTGGTTGGCTGAATGCTGAAGCAGTTCCACCGCATAATTTTTTTTTTCTGGTGTGTTGTTGAATGTCACAGGGCGGGTTAGTGTGACCTTGAGCTGCATCAGCAGCACAGCAAGGGTCGAGATGCCTGCAGGCGCCCTTGTACTGGATTTGCAAGACAAAAACCTTCAAACTGGCTGAAGGACATCTTAAATCTCTTCAAAGGTTTTCCGAACTAATCTGGGCTGCTCTTAGCCGGATCTGTGCCAGTGTGAGAGGCAAAATTAAAAACAAGGTCTTTGACAGGATGTTGTCTCCTCTTAACCCTTCTCATCCAGGAGGCTGAGCATCACAGGCGAGCTGAAGGGACACTAAAAAGCCACTGAGAGGAGCCGGCTTCAACCAGCAGCATTCTTTCATAACCAAATTATGTAAGCAACCATTTACTCGGAATGGTGCTGTTATTAATACCAGACGTTCAGCCGGCTCTCCACCACACACCCAAGCCCATCCCTCTCCTCCCCACAACTTAAACCCCATCCTTTTTCCAACTGGTGTTAGCAGGGGCACCCCAGGGACATCCCTGGGCTGGGCAGGCTGGCTGTCAGGCTGCCAGGCCTCCTGGTCCCAGCCCCTCCGTAAGTACTGTGGGTGAAGATGGGTTTTCCGACTGAAAGTGGCAGCACCTGCCACGGTGTGTCGTGTGTTCTGGTGAGACAGATACGAGGAGGAGAGGGTCAGGGACACGCAGAGGGTTGCTTTGGCCAGCATCATAGGTGTTCTATAGGAAGAAATTCAGAAGAGTCCGCTCCTCATCTTAACCTCTTACTTCCTTCTCAGTCAACCTGAGCCATGAAGGAAGTAGAGGAGAGGATATGAACACACAACAGGCCTACCAAGAGCTTGAGAGCATGACTGTAAGCACTGGAGAAACAAAAGTAATACATTAATGTCTCAGCCTGACCGCTCAGATCTGACAAGTCACACAGGGGCTTTCTGAGTCAGTGCACAGAGATAACGCCTAGGAAAGGCCCTAGGAACACATGGTCACTCGGTGAAACCACAAGTTTACCCAATGGATGTGGCAGTGTTAATAGAATGCGACTATCAACACATCAAAGGGATGGAAGTTTTTCTCGGAAGTCTATTTGCACACGGAATCTCCAATTCCAGCTTCAGTAAGAAAGAGCTTGCCAATTAGGAGCAGCCTTCTATATGATATGATTAGCTAGGAAGTAATATGGATACCCATATATGAAGGCAGGGAAAAAACATCCCCACTATCTTCTCCTATGTTTTGGCGATGGTGTTACCCATCAGATTAAAATACCAAATTTCTGCAGGAAAAAATAAACGCAAATGGGTTAAAACAATGTCAGCATAACAGAAAGGAGACAGCATCTCACTTCAGAACCACCTTTTACTATTTCTAGGATATCTGCCAGGCAAAACCTTGAGAAGATGCACAAGAAGCAGCTTCTACCAGCAGAGGGTGTTGTGATTCTTCCTGGTTGAGTACCGAGGGCTTCAGCTAGTCTGGGTCTGTACAGTCATTTTCTAAGTACTGAAGTCAACCAGACGGGAACAAAACATGTTCAAATTTACCGAAGGAGGACACAGCTTTGGCAGCTATGCCACAACTGCTATAGCACTACCCTCCACCTGGCACTAAAATAGATCGACTCCATCACTCCTAAGAACCAGCAGGTCTTCTCACAAAATACCTTCCTTGTTAGAAGGCTTTGACAATTTTAAGTGTTTTCAGCAATACCTTCTCTCTCAGTGCCTTCTCTATCAGCAGATGAGGAAATCGCACCATATGGACGCTTTTCCAAAGGTCTACCAAGGTTTCCAAGGCATTTGTTATGCTTGGACAGAGGGCCACGGCATTCCCCCAGTGCCTAGACGTCAGAACAACCCCTGTGATTACTCAGAGCAGTCTCAAGGATTGCTCTGCCAAGCCACCAGCTGAAGGGAAGCAGGAGGCTGGAAGTGTGGGCACAACCCCGCGTGCCTTCTCCACTATTTTAGCAGGTCCACGCACGTGGATCATGGATCTTTCTGAACAAATGTGTCTCTTTTGTAGCCTTGAACGACAGGGTGTCATACGGCCAGCCAACGGTGGTTTAGAAACAAAACAACAAAGAAACCCACATAACAAAACCAACAAAAATTTGGTCACTTTTTTGGCGACCAAATCACAATTGCAGAATTATTGCTGCATTGGGTCCTACAGAGTATTTCCTACAAAACTTTCCAGTTTACCCCAGTTACCAGGTAAAGGGATTATGAGAGACCAGTTTAAGTAGTCCACATTCCATGTGAGCCCAGTAGAAAATACCAAGAAGTATTTTTATACTTTTACAGCTGACTACGCAACATCCCTGGTTTCCTAAGTTTCTCCAAAATGTAACAAGACAAAAACATATTGTGGGTTTTCCAAGCATCAAGTGTTGTGAAAACACCAAAACAAAAGCAAAGAACTCTTGTTGCAATGTTCCAGCTGAGCAGGGCGATTTAAAGACGCAACAAAAGCTTTCAAGCCAGGTAGTAGTTGCTGCCAAGTATGGGACACATCGCGTGGCGCTGCCAAAAGCAGAAGCCAAAACCCAAAAACACAAATTAGCAGCTTTCTTCCAGGGCCACAACAGCCCAGCAAAAACTATCCAAAGCCAGGCTGTCCTGAGAATATCAGACAGAAGCAGCAAGTGTGGTAACCCAGTATCTAGCCACGACTCAAACCCAATAGCGTGTCCATATACCCAAACCCGTGGCCTATACGCACTGTGACACTGTAACACCTGTGAAGTCAGTCAGTCCTTCATTCCTGATAAAAATGGTCTTTGTGGCTACAATTTCTCATGGCTGGCAAGCGCACAGCAGCAGGTTGTTCTCTGTGTACTTGGCTCCCCACACAGGCTTGGTCACACAAGCACATCCAAGGTCTATAATGGATGGGATGACCACTTTACAACCCAACCAAGTACAGGATGTCCACGCAAGCTTAATTCTGCCATTTTCTAACTGCTGATTCTGACTATACAAATTATAATATTCTTTAAGCATAAGGCAGTTGTTTTATATGCAATATACCTCTACACAGACAAAAAAACACCACCAAAAAAACCCCACCACAACAAAAAAAATCCAACAACAATTAAAGGTAGCAAATTTAAATATAGTGTATTCTCTTCCCACCCAGGCCCCATTACCAAGCAAAACCATACCTGCTAAAGCAAAGATGCTATCGACAAAAACACTCTATTGGGAACAAACACAAATGCTGCTGCCATTGGTACCAATATTAACAAGGAACAGTTAAAAAATTGTCCTGAGACCATGTCATCCAATGATGCTGACGTAAGTTCCCAGCACCATCCAAAGCACCCCTTTATGTAGCACCAAATGTGAGAATTTTCTGGAGACATGGGTTGTCAATTATTATTCTCATTATTATATGTCCATTGTTTATGCGCTAGTTATGGTGTAAAGCAATGACAATTTTTAAAGTACAAGTTAGGTAAGCGGGGGGGTGGGGGAGAGAGCTGCTAATTTTAAGTAACCTGACTAAATAGAAAATCTGATAAATTGCTCTTTGCAATGCTAATATACTAATATATTAGGAGGTCTAATTTAGTAAAAATAAGCGTGGTTTTATGAAGAAGTGTGACTAACTAAGTACTGAAAAAACAGCTAAAACACTAGCATGGGTAAATCATAGAATGGTTAAAAAGAAAAACATCTGAAAAATCGAAGTTAATACTACTTCAAAGTATTCTGTTCAAATGCTTAATTTTTACCCATTCAAACCTAAGAAACTAGATATAGAGAAGCAAAGGTAGAGGAGCCCCACCTATCATTAGCATCTTGGTTTCAAGTATATTTGATATATACTAGTATTCTTATACTAGTATGCAATACATCACAGTAGTACATAAGAAATTAACAGTATAACTACTGTCTAAGAGTAATAGTTAAGCACAAAAGAATAATAAAAATTAATAAATACTGAATAATAAAAATTAAAGTGATAAAATACAGTAATTCTTTCCATATCAGGGGGGAAAAAAAAAAGTCTTAACAGATTACCAGCATTGATACAGTTACAAAGGAAATAACCTTTTTCTATTAGTATCTCAATTAATGCCCAGGTATCTTCCACACCTTGCTAGTAAAACCAGATGTTTAATCTCAGCCTCCAAACAACTCTCAAGAACTCAGAGCAATATTCTTTTGCAGATGTTTTGCCACAAGCAGTAACTTCCAAACCTAGTGAACCTCTCCATAAAGCACATCTCAAACAAGTGAGGCTGCCTACTTGTTTGGACACTACTCATTTTTGGGGGTTTGTTTCCTGCTTCAGACATCTCAGATACCCATCTAGGGACATTAGCAACACTTCATATTATATCCACTCATGAACGTGGTTTATTCTAGCACTTAACTTGTGTCCTTACCAGGAACTATGTAAGCATTCACAGAAGAATAAACACCATACCCATGTTTAAGACTGTGTTTTGCTGAATCAGGGCCCAGAACCTTAATGCAGGTTTTTCTCATTGCTGTGCCAGTTTATTTTATTCAGTACAAAGCAACCAACAACCTTTCAGTTCTCCTGCTCAAGGTCATTTTTAACATTCACAAGCACAGCTTTTTGGCTCTCTGCAGAGCAGAGAATTTTTTTAAAGTGCATTTCAGAGCAAAGTGATGTCTGGAAACATCTTCAGATGATGAAAAACATCCTTTAAAGTTGCCTTAATCACTTGTCTGTTAATAATTCTTTTTGGCTACCTTTATTATTGTAGGATCTAACTTCCTCTTCAATCTGAAACCACCCATATCTGGAAGGCATAAACATGATGTAAAAATCAGTTTCAACTCCTGCAATCTCAAAGTCCAAGCTACACCTCCCACTCATATCCTTTGAAGGCATCCAGGATAGAATCAAGTCCTTGAGCTCCTTCCCCTGTCTGCTCTGCCAGACACAACTTTTTCTACATTTACACTTAAAAGGGGGATGGGGCAGGAAGCTACCCACATTCAACAATAATTCGCAATATTAAAAAAAAAATCCACATGGCTGTTAATGTTATGTCTTATAAAGATTACTTATTCCCCAGTCCTTCTCTTTCATCACTGCAACCAACCTCCTCAGGCTTCTGTATCACTTCTTCTAAACCCACTTCTTTTACACTTTTGATTGTGCTGTATTAACTATTGTCAGCACCTGATTCCTAAGGAAATATCACAAACCTGTGGAAAAAAACAACACTTTCGGGGTTTTTTGTTTGATTCCTTTTGTTTGTTTGCATTTTTGTGTTTGTTTTGGTTTATTGTTTTTTTTTTTTAAACACATATATTGATATTTGTATCATCACCAAAACATTACATTGCCAGTATTCACCTTCATATACATGCTTGAATATGCTTCTGTTATCTTTGGAAATCTCAGATATCATTACAAAGCAAGAAACAGCACACTGATTACAGAAAACATACTTAGTTATGGAAAGTGAAAAACTGGAAGTGCCTGGCAGGCAACCATCTTTTCTTTACATGCACTTCATTTCTACATGTATGCATCTGCATTAGACATGCATACTTTATCCCATACTTTACCCCAGGCCATTTTGAGAAGAGAGTAAGAAGCTGAAAACCTGATAAATCCAACAGAAGAGTGGATTAGCTTGTACAATTCCAGCAACAATCACAGCTTGATACTGTTGCCACGTGGCAACATCAAAATAGCAGAAGCCAACAGCAGCCAGCAGTGATTTCTGGTTATTGAGCGTATTTGGGTGTCTTAGTGCCAACTGCATTTCCTTCCCCCAAGGAAGCAATTGGGATTTGTCCTATCCCTAGTCAAAACCAGTGCCTTAAACTTAGGTATGGTCTGAGTATTCAGAACCAGTAATCTTCTTAAGATTTTAAATAAGAATAATAAGAATAAAAATAAAAACAAAAAAAGGAAAGAATGTTCTTAGGCAATTCCCTTAAACTATTTTCTTCCCTTTCTGTGAAACAAAAAGAAACCAAGCCTCTCATTTATCTTGTAGTAAGCACATTGCCTCTATAAAATGACCACACAACAGCTCCATATTCATAATCATTGTTTCATCTACATATCTTGCCAAATTACTGAATTAGGAAACTATGAAGCACACTCAAGTTTTTCTGGTGTTTTACAGGATTCACATTAAGCTTGTATATATCGGACACTACAAAAAGAACTCCAGTTGCTTGGTATGAAATGGTCCATTCAAGTTTGTCTAATTCTTAATACTTTGTTAGTAGCACAACTATCCCAGCCATCACCCTAAGGCTGACTGATTTAAAGAATCTGAAATACAATGCTTTCACAAATTTTTCAAATGCATCTGAAGATTTCAAAACATTTACAAGACCTCTGTAATTTTTCAATTGTTTTCACTTATGGTTAGCTAACAATATGTCTGTATGTCAAACACTGACATAAACCACATTCTTCAAGAGGCATGAATCTACATAAAAACACATATATACTAAATGAAAACATCATGAGAACAATTATCTTCAATCAAAAGCAAAATGCAACTTATAGTTTTTTTCAGCTTTCCAGTCTTTCGTTAACATCACAGTAACAGTCTGAGCAATTAGAGAAGTACATCACAACCATGATCATGAAAAACATGACTATTCTATTATTTCATCTTCACTGCTGTACCAGTAAACTACTACTGAGCAGTCACAAGTAAGCAGAACATGCAACGCTAGGAAAAAGCAAACTGAGTACTAATTTCAGAGATAAGGAGGTAGAATGTTCCAGTTACTACTCTGAATATAACTTCCATCCTTTATAAAATATTTGTGTATGTAAACATCAGATGTCATCCTACAGGTTGTTTCAGCCTTAGTGGTTAATGGATCAGCCATATTATTGACACAAAATTGTCAATAATTGACACAAAACCCGAAACGTTTCCTCCTTGCAATATTTTGTCCATTATTTAACAAGTATCAAACAAAGCACCAGCAATCAAAGTACTGAAAATAAAAGAGAACACAATTTATTTGCTCATGAAAGCAGAATTAAGAGTACTCTCCCAAAAGCCTAAGACAACCAACACATCTAACAACCATACAGAGTGCGCCTACACAAATGGCTCTGCATTGTGGAATCCCAACAGTACCCAAAGGATCTCCCATGCTCATGAACCAGCCTTCTCATCCAATCTATCACATTCACCTTTGGAATACAAAGAATAGATGAGAAAGGTCTGTGGGAAGAACCTCATGGAAAATTTCTTTCCTTTAATTCTCTTCCTATGTATGAGGTTTTCCACAGCAGGAGCAATTTGGTTCTGGAATATTCATTCTCACTACCACCTGACATCAAGGTTCATTTCTCAGTGAAAGAGTCTCCAAAGGATAATAAAAAAGCCTGAACACTTGCAAGAAGCATGTAATAATGCAGAGAAGAACTACAAATTACTCCTGCCTTTAGCAATAGGAATAAATAGATAATAATGGAAAAAATCCCTAAGATCTTCCAAAAGCTTTCTACTTAAGAAAAGAAAAAGAACCTGGTCTTTAAACATGACAGCCATCAACATTTGATGTATCTGTCTTTCAAGGTAAGCTGGGTCAGAAATTAGTATAATTTTTCCCCCCCCTCTCTCTTTTGTAGTTCAAACCAGAATGCCCAGACTGCATCTTGCTGGCCAGATCCACCCTAACAATTTATCTGGTGAGCTGCCCATTCCTTGCTGTCCTCCCCAAGAGTTAATTAGATAGGGGAAGGAAGCAGGCAAAGGCTAGAAGAATTACCCTCACATCTGATTTCCCCCTGCTGTGCTTTGTAAGAACCTACAGCCTCCATTCTATCAACAACAACAACAAAAAAAAAACCTGGGCACAGATTATCATGCAGTAGTGATGGTGTTCACAATAAATGTCACACAGAGCAAAATTCACATATGTTAACAGGCACGTGTATCTGTCAGTATGACTGTGCATTACCCATGTTTTTGCTGCATATAAATGCTCCATCCAATGGATGGAGTTATCCATGTGGCTACAAAGACAGTCATCCGTAGTCCAGAACCTCTGTAACAAATATTGCTCCCTGGAGAGGTTGGATACTAGTTGTCCAAATCAACAGGCTTCACACCAATTTAGGCAACAAATGCCTTAAATATGGGTGTGTGTTTTCCTTTCAAAACAGGTACAGTTCACTGAGGCTCTCAGTGCTCACCAAGTAATATTTAACTCAAAGTTGAGAGTGACTGCTAGCTGCCACTACAACTCCATCAGGGCCTGCATACTAATGCTCTTGGACTGCTGCCATATTATCCATATATGTTTTATTATAGCTCATCTCCTTAATGTGCAAGACATTTATCTTTGATTCTTTCAAAATGAGAAAGAAAAAAAAAACCCTGATACTGTAGAACAGTTTTTAGCACAGTTCAGACCATTTAAACTGGGTCACTGCAAGCTCTTCAAGCAGATGTTTCTTTGTCATCAGACATGAGTTATTTTTTGCCTTATTAACAAACTTCTCTGAAATGTAAGGCTAGAATTTCTAATAACTATCAGGTAAGCTTTAGCCAGTTTTTCCATTTATCAGCAGGAGGTTTCAAAATCAAATACACAGAAAAATACTTTTGCCTACTGAATCATCCTCTCTATTTAATGGAATCTTACAACAAACATGGATCAGTTAGTACAAAGACAAGGCACTGAATGTGAGGAGGAAAAAAATGTAATCACATGGATCAATGTGCTGGCTTCAACACTGGTCAGTCATGGTGTGTGGGGACAACATGGATGGATGACAGGACTAACACAAAAGTTGCAGCACTGCATCCATAAATTCAAGAGCAGATTAATAACCATAACTTATGGGGGGCAGTATAAAAATATTAAGATTTTAGGTAGACAATGAAATCAAGAAATACAAATAAGAAAAAGCATCATTAAAAAAAGCAAAACAAACAAACCAACAAAAAAGCACAACCAAAACGTATACTTAAATGAACTTAACTCAAAAATTTAAGCCATATGAAACAGGATTTACTAAACTTTCACAATTGTAAACATGTAGAAAATTCTTTAATCTACTCATCAAGAAAACAACTTTCTATTTCTCAGTTGTTTGCTTTATTAAATTTATTTCCTGTTTCACTTTCAATATAAGCAATTTCTAAAGTCTTACTTTCTTACAGTCACTTACATGACACATAAATGTCACGCAATGTCATGCACCAACAGCGAAACACTTGGTTATGTTTTCTTCCATATTCGGTTAAGCTCCTCTACCAAAGTAGTTAGGGATTCAGTTTCAAAGTAGCAATCTGTATGGGTTCACTAAAAGCACAGTACAAATCTTGACATGCATTTGAACTCTGATTTCTAGGTCTATTGCTGTACGGTAGAAGTGGGTGAGCTCATTTCCTCTATCAGCTGCACAAAGCGTTTACACTCCTACCCTATTCTCCAGTCCTGCTGTCTCCCCCTAATCTGTTGCTGACAGCAAGTATCTTGGACAAAACATTTCTATGATCTTTTAGAAAACAATTAAAAAGTTCTAACAAGTAAGGCTTACAACCTGCTGAACTTGACTATGTTCCCAAAAATGACTCTTCCCCTTTAGTCAGATGTAACACTGTGTTACTGTGCATGTAAACAAAAACTGTGAGTAGGCAGCCTTCTCCTGCACACTCAAAACATGAATAATTTAATTAAAATGTTCTTGGCAATGCAGAGCTTGATGTATATATGATGGCTTTATACACAGAAAGAGGCAGCAGTTTTTTTAATTCTAGTAGGGATGCTCTTTGGCAAAAGCCCTCCAGTTCTCCTGTATAATGCTGTGAAGGAGCTGGGTAGCATCAGAGGCTCAACACTGCTGCTCCCCTGAGAAGGAAAGGGGTTATTTCCTAGAGCAGGAAGCTATGTGGGAAGATGAAGCTATTTCCTGTAGAGGCAGGCAGCTAAGAGGCAAAACCTGAGCTCTTCTGGTCCACACTTCCAGAGCAGCCATCAGCACAGCCAAGCACTCAGGTTACTCTCTACTCCCCTAACAGCCAAGGAGAAGAGCAGTAAACAAACAGCAGAGTTCCAGCTTTACAGGGCTTACATAATTGCAAATCCTCCAATGACACTCAGATTTTGCCATGCCAAACTTGACTTTTCATCACTGATATTTTTCTTTTCTTTAAAGAAAAGTTTCTGTAAAAACTTATTCTGGGAGATGCTAAGTGAGGAGATATATTTTATATAATCCAGGCAAACAACATAAAAATTTCCAGTTCCATTTTTGATCTGAAGAAGGATACAGATGTCAACAAAAGACAAACTTCACCTTTAACCTCTTTATTACAACCTGAGACATTCATAATTAAGAGGTTAAAGGATATTCTGCGGTGATTTAAGACATTTTCAAAAAGTTACATAAACCAACTGACTGAAAATCCAAATAATCACATAGGCCCTGCTCAAGTATTTAATACTAAGGGTACTGGAACAAACTACTAGAGGTGGTGACTGAACCAGAAAGTTTAAATGAGTTCAAGGAAGACCAAAATTAGTTTCCAAGTTAGCAATGGAGCAGCAGCTTCAAAAACAGTCACTTTGCTTTTCGTTTGTGCAATGCAAGTCTTCATAGTACATGCCATCATTTCAGTGTATCTTTCACATATTTAAATTTGTACACCATTTGCCTTGATTAGAAGAATACGTTGTACATCCATTTTATTAAAACATTACAATGATTAATCTCAAAAAAGAAAATCTGACACCATACCAACCAGGCAGCATTCATGCATAGATTGGACCAGATTTCCCCCCCACCCCCACCAACAAAAAAACCCAAAAAAAACAAAAAAAAAAAAAGCAAAAAAAACAAAAAAACAAAAAAAAACCACAAAAAACAAAAAACCAAAAAAAAAAAAACCAAAAAAAACAAAAAAAAACAAAAAAAAACAAAAAAGAAAATCTGACACCATACCAACCAGGCAGCATTCATGCATAGATTGGACCAGATTTCCCCCCCACCCCCACCAAAAAAAACAAAAACAAAAAAAAACAAACCACATTTTACAGGGACTTGGGCCACCCCAGACCTCAGATATACCTGAAAGGCATCCTGAAAAGCATTCTCCTTGGTACTACAGCTGCCCCAAGCCAAAACCTGTACACCCAGTCAGGTCTGTTGTTCTTCTTGCCTCATTTTCCTCCCCCCCTCCCCCCCCGTTACACAAGGGGAATCATTACGCAGTCCAAGTCTGTGAGACTCTTTGCTTTCATCTGTGCCTGCAAGATGACCTGAATACAGACCTCGGGGGCTATGCTGAGCCTGGGCACTGTCAAAAATTTGTCCTAAACTCTCAAAAAATTGGATGCTGCTTCTATTATTTCCAAGATGCAATTCAAGAGTAGAAGTTTGAATATGCCTTGAAAGAGATGCAGAAAACATAAAAGGGAAGTAAACAGTTTTGTTGGGCCAAGTAGTAAAAAAAAAAACAAAAAACAAACAAAAAAACCCCACAAACCAACCAAAAAAAAACCCCAAATTTAAGCAAGTAAAGATTCGGAGAATAAGAAAACAAACAGAAAAAACCCACACAGAATGCACATAATCCCAAACAAACAAATAAAATAAAGCAATAACAAAATGAAAAGCAGGGAGATTAAGAACTAAAAACGTAAATCAGATTTAATCCAAATACTTTTAGTCAGCCATGTTGCAACACAACTGTTGAATTATTTCCTACATTTCAAC
Source organism: Florisuga fusca (assembly GCA_038090715.1). Taxonomy (NCBI): domain Eukaryota; kingdom Metazoa; phylum Chordata; class Aves; order Apodiformes; family Trochilidae; genus Florisuga; species Florisuga fusca. Next base: position 33,494,530 of record JAAWXA010000004.1, on the reverse strand, counting down.
CAGCACGCACACACTCACCCAAACAGCTGTATCTTAATCCACATCAGTTTGCTTCTGCTACTCAGTTCTAGTTTATGTCCTTGTCTTTACCAGTATTGAGAGATTTTTTATTAGGGGTTGGTCATATGGCATGGCTCATCACCCTGTGCACTTTTTGGACAAACAAGAGCCACGTCCTCCTTTTTGGATCTCTCTCCAATCTCCTCAGTGGCAGCATCTTCAAACACTTCCAAGTCAGTGCCAAGGGTCACTCACAGCTCCAGTAAAAGATCAATTCCTCAGTGGCTGAAGGTCAGAACACATACATGAGGATGGGGAGAACACACAGGGGGCAGGCAGGAAAGCAGAAGAAATTTATGGGAAGAATAAGAGGGGGGGAAATGGTGTTTCCTAATATGAAGAGCCAATTAGAAAAGGAGAACTTCAGACTTTAAAACAGAAATTTAGGCTTTAAAATACATTAGGTGAAGAATCAGCCTGACTAGGTAATTAGCTAACTTTACGGGGTATGAAGCCAGCTGCTAGTATTGCTTGAGCTTTCTCCGCCCTCACCCTTCCCCCAATCACAGCTTCATTGTGAAAGAATTTAATTATTATTTTCATTACCAGATGCATACATTATAAAATGAGTATGCACGAAGACAATGAGCCCTTTAAGAAAACAGATTTAATAATAAGAATGATCTGATTGTTTTTTTCTTTTTTTGTAATAAAAATTAAGGCACGCAACAGGGTTACATTTTAAAACTTACTTTAAAAAAATAATTCAAAAGCCTTAACACTAAATTTGACACCTCCTCTCCTTTTCTTAAGAAAGGCTTAGTCCAGTGTCTTGAATTCTAATACATTTAATAACAAAACAAAAAAACTCAAACAGGTTTTTATTAACTTTTTGATCAAAAAATTCCTGAAAACTTTAGCTTGAACACATTTCAAAATAACAGAATATTGAAGATTTTATTGTTTTAAGGAAAAAAGCAGTTCCAGGGACATCAGTTATACTGCATGCTTCAACAAAGAACATTGTAGCCACCATATAATATGCTGGTATTCTCAGGAAACCAAAGGAAAAATTCAGAGGAAAAAAAAAAATGGAGTTTGCAAGTGAAGAACAGATACTTGTATTTATTTGTTTAGGAGTTCTGCAGTGTAAACAAAAATCTCAAAGCCCTGAAATAATAAAAGCAGATTTGCATGGATACGATAAAAACAAGTGAAAGAATCTGCGTATTACTTGTAGTCCAAGAAAAAGATTAAAATTACTGACTTTTAGTAATAACAAAATATGAGTTCTTGGTCTTTATGGGACCATATTTAATAATACAGTGCAACACTCCAATTTCACCCTGAAACCAGCTTCAATAAATTATTTACTTTTCATGGCCTACCAAACACGTGTTGGGTGATTTACAGGTAAGCATCAAGCCTGTCACCAGAACCTTCACTCTGCTCTCTAGTAACAAGGTCCCTGTGGAGCTCACCCTCTGACCACTTGTCACATCCAGGCACGCTCACCTGTAAATCCATCACTGCGAGAGGGGGGCAACTCACTGGGCTACTACTCTGAGGTCTCTGAAGGGGCTTCCTGCTCCAGAGCGAGGTGAACCATACATATCCCAGCTTCTTGCAACTGATGCTGCAGGGCCCAGCCTACAGCTCAGTCCACAGCTGATGCCCACACACACTGACACAAGAGGAGCAGTCACTAAGGGTTTGCTTCTGCTGCCCGTGAAACAACAGCACAGGGGTGATGCCCTTCAGCAGGAATTGTTATCCCTACCCGAGCAGATCTCTGGAGGCCCTGGAAAGCCAACTTCCATTTTGAAAAGGTGTTGAGTCTTAACTCACCAAGGATGGAGGGCATGTGGCACCTAGCCACAAGCCATAATAACAGAGCATCGTCTCTTTTCATACTCAGATGTGGATGCCAAGCCAGAATTTACTTGACCAAATAAGTATGTTTACAGTGTAGGTGCCTGTATCTGAACAGGTCGTGTTAGTCTCCCATTACAGCCCATGGGAAGAACTAGGCTCTTCTACTGAACTCATCCTATAGCACACATCTGAAGGAGGTCAAATGAATCACACCTCAGAAGTGTCTGTTCTTCCCTGCTGCCTAGTAAGAGTTCTACAGGGTTCCTGTTTCTCTTTGCTGACCACATATCAGCTCTTCCCCCCCACCGTCCACTCAAGAGGTAGGCATGATAACACAGGTGACAAATCCTACACTGTCCTAGCACCACCTTAATCCTCTCCATTTAAGAATCAGCAACAAAACACTGATCATTTATGTTCTCAGTTTCCTACTCCATACAATGGATGCCTGCTAGTGGGCAAAACCAGTTCTTCACATAACTGCTTTTACTTGCATGACATCAATTAGCATGTTTATTAAAACATATTTTGGTTTGGCAGCTAGCACATATTCCTTCAGTACTTCTCCCCCCCAGATGTTGCAAGAATTGCCTCACTCCAGGTAGTAATTCTTCTCATTAGCATAGAAACATCCTCACCTCATTAGCGCTCTTCAAAATAGACTTATCAAAAGATCTTTCCTTTAAAGTGTGACCTATATATTTTATTCTAGTTTATTTCCTTTGTTTTCCATTTCTTAGTCTTTTTTCTGTTGTTGTACACTATCCAAAATCTGATGAAACCAGTGATTCTTCAGCTGATGTTGAATCAAGCCACCTGATCACATTTATCATCTCTGTTTTCTTATTTTTCCTCATAGAGGAATTTTTATGGGATAGTGGAGAACTGAAGTGATCCATATTCTCAAGTTCAATGCCACTTCTTTTTTATTTCCTAACCAAGCAAGTAATCTCTTCAGTTCCTTTCCTTTCTTCGCCTAAACCATGTTTCCAAAGCTTTGTCCCAGAAGCCAGACTTACTGAAAAAGGGTTAACACATGGTGGTGGTTATATTTTATAATCCTGTCCTAAGCAGACATGGAAGGTGAACTCCCTCAGCTTGTAGGACCAAGCAGTCTCTCACCTGAGGAAAAAAAAGAGCCATGATGTGGTCTGGCTACCCAAACTGAAGGTTAGGGCTTTACATCAAATTTATCTCCCCTCTTACTCCCTCATATCCTTCTATAACTGTAGTCATCCTGGTTGGCTATTGGGCATTTGCCAATAAATGCTCAGACATCTCACAGTAGTTGTAAGGGAAGAGTCTTTCTGAGCCAAAAGTATGACTGTATTTATATTCCAACTGTTCACTCCAGCTTTGGTGTGCAGTTGTCATGCAGCACTGCAGACAAAACTCTTCCTTCTCAAAATTGTTTTTGCACCTGAACGTTTTTCTTCACTGAACTGACCAACCTCATCAGAAATGGCATGGCTAGGGAAAAAAGCATCCAACACCTTCTATGGAGTAAAAGCAGGCCCTATTACAGTCTATTCAGCTGTGAGGCTTGGGGAGGGTACTTTAAAGTTTAAGACCTTGGCGATGGTTTTTATGGTTTGTCAAATCTCCTTTCCCAGCAGGAAGGAAGCTTTGTGTGCCTGGCAGCAAACTACAGTCTTCCACAAAGCTGAAAGAAAACAGCACTTATGTAAATTTAACTTGCCATACTTTCAAACTGGTCTGTGTGAGGAAATGTCTTTTGCTTTCATTTCATGCAAAACGTTCAATTAAATTTTCTCAGGAAAAATGGTCTTACATGTATATAAAAGACACGTATATCATTTTTTCCTTATATTATATTTCACTTGTCTTTTCATATGGCTGAAGTGGAAAATCTTAGTGTAGTGATTATAGACCCACACCAACCTGGTAAAGGAGAACAGGAGAAGCACTGAGCAATTCCTCCATCTCCATAGGCAAAGAAATAAGATAGGCCTGGCACTGAGCCCACTCAGCAAACTGACTCCACCAGACCAGGTTGGGAGCACATTCCACAGTCAAAAGTCCTTCTTGCAGAACTTCCTGCCAATGGCTACTTGACATTAAAAACTAGGATGATCTAGGTCAAGTATCCCAGTTGACATTAATTGCTATGTTGAATCAAAAAAGCAGGCAGCCTCTCAGCTGGAGCTCAAGTCAGGTTACGCTTAAATAAAGCAGTCAAGGCCAAAACCTTGAATTGCACCCAGAAGTCAAAAAGAAGCCAACGCAGCTGTTGAAGAACTGCCTGAGCATGTTCTTGCCACCCCATGCCCCTCAGACAAGCAGCTGCCTACCTCTCAAACTGGAGCTTCACAGCACCCATGAAGTGCAGCCTGAAGAAAAGGTTAGCATGCAGCCTCAGGTGGAGGTCACAGTGTCCGAGACTGCCACCACGACATGGAACCCCCCCTAAGGACCCTTTTCTGCCTCCTCATGCAGAAGGCCAGCAGACTGCTGCCTCTACGTTCCTCAGAATAGCAGCAAAATACTAAATGCTTATCTTAAAGGACAGATGAAACATTCCAGCTCTCAGTAAAATAGTACCACCTGCCTCCCATACTTCAGCCCTCTTTGCTGCTCCTTCTATCTCTATATACTCTGAAGGCAAAGCATTTGCCATGTCCAATTGGAAAGAAAAGATAACCTGGCAAAGCAAGTCATCTTTTTATTGACAGGAGCACAAGACCAGGTAACACTCAGCTACCCAGAGAAGTCACTGAGTGCTTCAGGAAAAAGTAAAAAGACCAAACAACCAAAAAATAACCCCAAATAAACAAAACATAACAAAACAAAAAAAGACACAACAAAAGAAACCAAAAAACACCAAACCCCACAAACAACAAATGTGCCTGCTTGTATTTTTACAGAAGAGTGCTCTAACACAATAGCTCAAGTGACAGACCCTGAGCCAATATTTAGCATGCAACCAGACAGCTACATGTAGACCCACGCACAGCAGGAAACCCAAAAGTCTACAGCAAGTCCAACAATGTTTGTTTGTTTTTTAAGAGTACAGGTGTGAAAATATACTTTTTAAAGTAGAAACACTATTTGAAAGAAGTAATTTATCAATTACTGCCTATTTGGCAATTACAGCACTTGCAGAATTGTGGACCACTGACAGCTCAGACCAATGATAACGCACAAAGACCTCCCCCAAATACAAGCTCTTTAGCCAGTAAAGATACCCAACACAGAAAAAATTTTTCTGAGTAACTCAGAATTTCACATTTGGCCCAAAACTGTCTGTCAAGAATAGTTTTCTAGAAATCTATCCAGTGCCATTTGAAAACAAAACACAAATCAAATTTTAAACCATAATGCCTTAATTTTTTATTTTTTTTCCCCCTACTTTGTACATTGCATACTGTTTCAGACATGAGTATGGAATGAAATATTCAAATAGGGCGACAGTATAAAATTAACCCTAAAAGCACCTGCAGTCAATGGCTGGTCAGTCACTGGAACAAGTTCCCCAGGCAACCAAGGTTCCTCACAGCACTAAACCTGTCAGAACTCAAGGAGCATCTGAACAATTCTCTTAGTGATACGGTTTAGTGCCAGGTAGCCCTGTGAGGAGCAGGGATTTAGACTCTGAGCCTTATGGGTCCCTTCCAAGTCAAGATATTCCATGACTCCATACCCATATTTGCAGTCAACAACACATCGGTAACCTATTAAGACTTTTCAAAAGGCATTTTGATTTGCAAATACGCAATTATGCCTTTTTTGATGAATGAAAAAAGAATTTTATTCATATAAGGACATTAATACTTTGTGATAAGTCTTGTACAGTCTTCAGAACAAACTCTGAAACACTGCATACCAAACAGGTATTACGTACACAAATTCCTAGAGCAGACGACAGCTGCACAGGCTGAAGATTGATGACAGGAACAAAGAATATCAACCAGCAAATCCAGCTTCTGTGTTAAGGAAAAATGTCCCCAGAACTGCATATCTCAGTGCCCTTTGCTCAATCCTTTTACATGTGGTAGCCAGCTACATCCCAGCAACCTGTAAGGGAACAAGCTACGGTTTCACTTGGATTCTACACAGCCTAGAATTGTCTTTCTGCATCAAGCAGAAAAACCAAACTCCACAACTACCCAGGGCCCCTTATGATGGATAAAGAGGAAGGCAGAGAGGGCTTCTTCAATGCAGTGCATTCGTGCTGAACACAGACTGCAATACTGAAACCACGACATACACAACTCCTTATCTCCCTTTGCACTACACCTCTTTGCAAGTGCCCATTCCCACTTGCAGATTTATTAGTTCAGTGCAATCTAATCCTAGAGTCCCTACGCCCAGTCCCTCTCTGACTGCTCTACGTGATGCTTCTACACCATGCACACACAAAAAACAGCACGAGAGCATTTAAGGAATATTTATCTCATTTTGATTCAGGAGAAGTGTTGCAATGAGTTGTTAATATTATGTTAAGAGGTTAAAACCCAAAACACTTCTTTTTTTTTTCAGGAGCAGAGCAGCTATAGTCTTTTCTATTAATGTACTATCACCATTTCCACACAAATTTAACAAGTACAGAATTAACTCCTATATAGAACACTATTATCCAAAAAACAGAAAACTGCTTGCTTTTGCCATACCTCCCAATGAATCCTACTATGAAATAAATCAATACATGTAAAAAAAAAAAGAAAGTTTTTTTTTCTAATGTTAACCACAAAGCCTGTAAGGTGGTAAACAAAAGACTATACTTCCAAAGACTACTTACTGTTCATTCATCTTGGTTATTAGCTAAGAATACTGTCACGTTTCTTAGTAGGAACCTCTAATACTAATATTTTCATGTATACCTACTATTTCTCCCTACAGGATCATTTTGATGAATTTTGACTTCGTAAGTTTGCTCTACTTTTTTAACTTCATGGGCAAACTTGAAAATAATTTAAAGACTCTTCACCTGCCATTACAAAATTTAATGGCAATCAGTAGTCTTCATAAATTCAATTTACTATTTCTTTGTTGTTTAAATTTGTTTAAATTAATTTAAATAATGCATTCAGAAGTTACTGTGGTAATATATACCTTTTCATATAATACTAGGCTAGAATAGTCACTTATTAACCATAGTACATAACTGCATTTTACGATGAAAGAATGCAACATGTATGAGTCAGACTTCTGATTTAATAAGATTTCCTTTAAGAAAACTCCAGCAGAATATTTCATAAGCCTGACTCAAATACATCCCCTACTTAAATACCTGGTTATGTTATTTCTTGACTTTGGAGAAGTACTAAAAATAAATAAAATTGGAAAAGAAAGACAAAATGAAGAGGGGGGGAAAAAAACACACGAAGTTTCCATCATTAATTCAGTCTCTTGGAAGTCTTTTCTTCTTCAGAGAATTACTATACATAACTCCTGTTTTGTTTATCCATCCCTTGCTGCTGCTCTTGATCATCTGCCCATACACTCATCTGCTGATGGAGGAGGGGTGGGGGGAACGTGGAGAGAATGAAGGAGGCAGTGATAAAGTAACTAAGAAAAATCATCACTTCCAGTCCCCCACTTTGCTTTTGCCTAAGTTCTGACAAATCTTTCCCTAGGTATTGCACCCTCCCCTTGACCCTCTGACAGCAACAGTACCCTCTTTTTTGATCCTGCAGTAAGATGGCTCAGGTAATGAAGACAGCAGACACATTTATATATTTTAAGAGGACAAATAATTGCACTTCTTTAAACTGCTTCCAACAGGCTAATACCCCTGGGTCTATGCCTATAGCAGTGAAGTGGCAGGACTAATGGGCCTCAGACAGGACTTCCCTCTCAGTGAAACCAAGCTGTAATATTTATCCAAGTACCCAGATGGATAAGGATTCACTCTTGCTACACTCCTGTATTTCCATATCTAAACAAGTCAATATTCCCACATCTTCCCCCACATATACCATAGCACCCTTCCGTGCAAGCAAAATCTCACATTGAGACACTGGTTTAAAATTAGAATTGATTAGCAGAGGTTAGACAACACCACCCCCCTGATAACAACACTGAATCTCAACTGCATTGGCAATATACAGAGGTCAGAAAGAATTGGTCTCTACATTAAGAGGTCAAGTAAGAAATACTTAATTCCTATTAAAGCACATGTCCAGTTCTTTTTTCCTTGTATTCTCTACATTTAGCAAGAAGAGAGAAAAAGATAGAATTAAGTAAGGATATTATGCTATTTGTTTCTCAATGAAGACTATGTCTGGTAAAAGAGTTACCTGCTGTCTTACCTAGTCTAAGGTTTTGTCCCTCACTAATCCAACAGGCTGGACTGATAAAATGAACTGCTAGGAGGATATTGACATTCTTGCTAGTGTTATGGCAGCATCTTTTCATGTATTCTATTGCTAATTAATGTCTCCCTGCAACTAGAACCAGCTCTTTTGTCACTGCTGGACCCAAATTCTACCCAGAAATGCTGGCATAATCCTGCAGTGCTCTGGGATAGGGTATACCATTGCCACAGACTTCCTTCTGGATGCTCAGGCCAACTTAAGTCCACGTGTTTTAGTCCCACACCTGTTTAGTAGTTCCACTCTACTTGTTTAATAGTCCCATTCTCTGTCATAGCATGTGCATTTGGTTTTCCACTCTGAAATACATCAGCATGCTAATTCCAGCTACAATTTCTGTGCTCCTGTATTACAAAACCATAACTAGCATAGAAAAAAAACAAAAACAACACAGTCAGGCTTAGCGGGACGGAAATCACTTTTTTATTGGATATAATCTGCTCTTCCTTCCAGCAAAAGGAAACTAGAATAACCAAACCTCCAACTCACTGGAGACCCTACAGTTGCACCCATTTTCATGCTGACCTCCCCCTGGAATGAGTGCATGGCATGGCTAAGGGACTGACTGCGCTCTCTGGCAAAGGCACTTTTACAGTATTGTAGCCATTAAAAGGAGCAAATAAAATAAATTTTAGCATATTAAAGACAGAAGTGTTAACTGCTGGGTCACAAACTCCACCTTTATCTCTAAAAGAGCTCACTTTCTGCAGGCAGTTGGGCTATTTCCCCAAAATTTGTGTGTGTTCTATTCACTTTAATCTGATCTTCTCTCACACTCATTACTGAAGCTTAGAACAAGAGCAGGAAGCAGTGAAAACACAAGACAGTTTTCTCTTGTAACAAGAATAAATATTTAAGTATTATGAATATGCGATTTGGAATGTTGAAAGAAATTAATACAGCTATCCCTTTAAAAAAAAGCCTCTTCTAGGACCAAAATCTTTTATGTTCTCTTTCTAACAGGTATATGTTCACATGCTTTAATCTATTTTTAGACTGTCCTTCCAAGATTAATTTTTAAACTCAAGTCTGAATACTTTTTCCCCTCTCCCCGCCCAGATATCCTGGTTAAGCCTGTCTGTCCCACTACTGGGAGCAGCAAGGACATAGAAGTCAGCCTGTCTTAGGTGTGCATCCCACCCTTTTCCCACTAAGAGCAGAAAACCAAACCAGTGAAGGAGGCACCCATATACGCAGGAAGAGGGCACAGGATTTACAGGCTAAGACCCATAAATTCCTACAGCATGCATGCTATTACATGTCACAGTAGGTGACATAAAGCTAATTAAATGCTGCAAAATTAAAAGAAAAATAGCACTATTTCCCAAACTTTATGGAAACTGGAATAGGTAAGCATACCTGCCTCCATTCAACAGGTAGCTAGCCCAGGATTAGGTTTGAGAGTATCTCTGTAGCAGAACAAACCCAGCACAGAAAATAGTATAAATATATAACTAAGCCGTCTTGCAGTTTTCTTTGTACTGGATTTCACTTAAATTGTGGCTTTAGCTACGCCTGATACTGCTAACACATGTGACACTTAACCAAAGTCTTTTATTTAAAAGGGTCTTGCTCCTGAAGGCCTGTATACAACACACATACATTTTGAAAGGAAAGAGTCTATTTAAGGAAGAAGTTGCTTAGACCAAGCCAACTCTTCCTATTCCACATGCAAACAGATGGAGAAAAAACAAAAACAAAACAACCCACAACCAAAAACTTATAATAGGGATTAAAAGGGGTAGGGACTATTTAATATCAGCCAACCACTTAGTAATACCCACAGACCAAAACTCAAGCAGCCACTGATGGATGTTAAAGCCTCTCCCCAGAGCTGGGAGGCACAGCAGGGATTTGTCCCTTCATTCTTCTACCTAGAACAGCAGTTTGGTTACACATCACATTTTGCTAGTTTTTTCCACTTGTGAGAGAGTTCATGACTTATTTAGACTGGCTACAAGGCTCAGAGCAGTTCCAGCACAATACATAATGGTTTTTTTTATAAACACACACTTTAAATCCATTAATGTAATGATTATATCAACATAGTACCTAGTACCTAAAGAGTAGGGGGGGGGCGGGTTGTGTGTGTGTGCAGAACAGACACTGCAACATCCTATGTGATGACAATAGCCCCTGCAACAAGCTAGAACATTCAAATTTTAACCTTAACCATACACCAACTTTCCCCGAGTGGCTCTCACAGATCAGCATCTTTGACCACTGGTCTCCAAGAGTCTGTAGTCTCAGGAAGCCAACTACACCCCACACAGAATGGAACTGACAGGGTTCTTAAGTCACACAGTGCTCCTGTCAGCTCCTCATGTTTCTTAAGACTGTCTCTGGGTACCCCTTACATACAGACTTGTTTCTAAAGCATGCTTCACACAGCACCTCTCCACCACTGTTACCACTCTTGCCCTCCACTTGGCTGCTCTTTCCTCTCAAGTGTTAAATAAACTGTAAAATTAAAGGACACTCAACCTAGTCCAAACGAATTATTCAACATTCCCATCACCCACACGCTGCTAAATAACAGATTGATTTCACAAAGACTTTCCTCATTCTCCCACAAAGACAAAATTTAACAAGTCACGCAAAACTTAAGTTGCCAAATCATGGAGATATTCTTAACTCTCCAGCAACTGGTAGTCCCAGCGACACAAGTATTAAAGTGCTCCAAGTTTCAAGCCTTTAGGACTAGTAAGTATTAACATCTCTACCACATTCCTATATGAATGTGTACCCCACTAGGAGGCTCTCCCAGAAACTAAGGATGCTTGGTTTCTTGTTTGTTTTTATTAACATCTCTAAAGAATGCCCACTGCTAAAACAAACTCATTAATTCTCCAGCTTACCCATCCACACTCTCCTTTGCATTCAGATGGCACAGAAAAAACCCACTCTGTTGAAAAGTCCCACTAGGACAGCTCAGGTATCTCCTTCTCTATATACTCCTAAGGCAGACTAAATTTCTCTTCACAGCTTTTCTAATCAGTTTGCTCTACTAGTATGCCTACAGGTAATGCCTGGAATTTCCATGGAATATATTACTAAATAGATTACCACATTTATCTCATATCTACAGGGGGGCGAATGTTAGTGGGTATTATCACTTAATCACAGTAAGACATTTTTTCTTTTTCAATTAAAAATGCGTTCCAGTATATCTAGAGCCTCCAATACAAAAATATTTAAATAAAATTGTACATCTTAAACTGAGGTCCTCAAATAACTTCAAAAACATTCAGTTCAGACATACACCACTACTCATACACATAATCCTAAGGAGCGTCAAACATTACTTGTAAACTGAGAGGAAGCAATGCCCACAGACCACAAAAAGTAACAAAATATTCAGTGCCAGCCAAATCCTAGGGGAGATAATCCTCTTCGTTGTACCATGGTCGTTTAACAACTCACACATTTACAGCTTACACATTTACAGAAGAAAATGTTTTATGCCCACATTACACATGAGCAATCTCCAGAAAAGTTGTGGATTCCCCCCCACCCTGGAGGTGTTCAAGGCCAGGTTGGATGAGGCTTTGAGTAACCTTGTCCATACACCACTGCTCATGGTAGGGAGGTTGTAGTAGATGATCTCTGACATCCCTTCCAAACTAAGCCATTCTGTGACTGTGTGATTCTGTGACTAAACAGCATGCAGAAGGCAACAAAAGAGAGCTAATAAAAGTATAAAGGTATTATACCTTTTTCTTCTCAGTCATCTTATTTTAATAATTACCAGTTGTTTCTACATAATTTTAAAGTGACTCACTAGTAAATAACAAATACAAGAATACATTACTGAAACATACCATTAATGTTAGAATTCAAAAAGGTTACTTGATTGTGTTTATACTTACACTTGTTTATATAGATAAGTGATCAAATCAAAGGAGAAAGTCATAGGTAAATCTGCCCCTACTTTAATTAGTAAGCCTTTTTATGCAGGCTGAAAGGTAACCATGTGTTTGTTTCTCCATCGCTTTTTTTTAGTTATTACAATTGAAGAGCATTACATTATTTGTACTCCTGAAATCACGAGACGTCTTCTAACATCATTTTGCTTTTTAGAATGCTTTTTAGAAGTGACACATTTAGAAATTTCACATTTCATCCATCTGAGCGAGATCTGTTTTACACAGAAAGAGTACTCATCAGAAATACATGCAAGCATACATAATAATTGCCACTTATCCTCCCAGGACTTCAATTACTAATATTTCCCTGTCCCCTAAAATTTCCGCAAGTTAATTCCATCACCATTTCAAATATGTCACACAGTGGCCCTCTGACCCGATTCTTCCTAAAGAGAAAGTATGAGGTCATTTAATGAGAAGTATCAAACACAGAATGTAAACTAGGATTAGAAGAACAACCAACCAAAAAAACCAAAACAAAAAAAGCCCCAAAAAAGCCCAGCAAACCCAGAACCCAACAAACCACCAAACTTACACCCAGGACAACCATCAAGGCCCCCCACACACTATGCCCGTCATCCCCAGGACAGCATTAACTGTTCAGGAACTGAAAAATGGACCCTCATCCATTACTCCCCTCTCAGTCTTGGGTATCTGGTGTTCCTTGTATCCCCAGCTACAATATAGTGTTTTCACATGCCCTTCCAATAACATCACTCCTACCTTCAGTTTTATATATTCAATATATTTTATACATTTCAGAATTTTACATTACTTTCCTGAATTATTCAAACAACGACTGCTACTTCTACAATCCAGAGCACCTTGTCAGAGTCCTCCAAATCCTACAGGTGATCATCACATGACATGGGGAAGTTTTGGGTTTTTTTAAAGTATGTTTTCCATAAATAGGAATGTATGATGTATATGGGACAGCTGCATTTCCAGAGGACTCTTTGCTCAACATGGAAGGGATGTAGGTGGTGACACAACACACCTTGATTTCTGCCATCCCACCACAGAGATGAGACCTTCTGCAGAGGAATGGGGAAGGTCACCAGGGGAAGTACCACTGCTGCAGATAAACCTGACGAAGTCCACCTGCCACAACATCAAGGAATAAGCTAACAAGAATTAGACCAGACAGCAGATCTACAAGTGTTTATAGCCCATGCCCCAACTTTGCCTCCCATACAGTGACCTTTAAGGAAAAGGAGACAAGCATGATTATATGTTAAATTCATACAATCCATTATCCAAAGAGTAACTGATATCTGAGGCTCTAAATCTACTCAAGCAGCTAAAAAGCAGTGGCCTACCATATCCCCAAAGGGCTGCAACAGATGAAATTTTATTTGTTTCTGTACTCCTAGTGTCTTGTGAAGCACACCCAATTTTCCTCAAAAAATAACAACAAATTCATAAATTAGGAGCCACAGAAAGAGTATACTCATCAGCATAAAAAGGATTATTTTAAGACCTGCTTTAGCGGAGCACTGCAAATAATGTTCATCGCCCCAACTGCATTTTGAAAACAAAACTAGATCAGGGTAATGCAAAAATGAAATTGCTTAGAAAGCCTGAAGAGCACACTGAACAGACTGTTTTTCCATTAAAAGAATTTACAGTTAAGAAAAAAAAATTACCAATGATAAAACTTGTGGTCCAGAAAATAAAAGTTTGGGAAAGTGACCTTTTTATGCATTTCAGATCAAAAAATAGTTCACTCATATGTGCGCCAAGACAGCCATCTACATAGGACAAACTAGCTTAAAAAAACAGCTTGTGAGCAAGCATTCAAAATAGTTGCGATGAAGAGCTTTATGCATGAAACTACCAAACTTTCATGTTCAATACTGCAATCCAAAGACAAACCAGAGTTCAGTAAATGCTAAATTCTGCACAGCCTGGTTACCTTTTCATCTCGACAGTTAAACCTATGCAAGGGAGTGCAAAGAGGTTACAAAATGCTATCAGCACAGTTTATTAATGCTCTTTTTGCATTTATTTTGTAGCAGGACAAAGCTTGAGGTAGCAGAGAATTAAACAGCAGTAAGTATAAAAGACTAAGACTGATTCTTGAGAAATCATCTTGACCTCCACCAGGGAGGGGAAATTTTTCTTCAACAAATTTTGCATTCTTATGCAGCCATTGTTTAATGGTCAGGAGCAGGCATGCTCTTCGTATGTTAACTAAGGAAAAATGGACAAAGACGCAGAGATTTTTTGCCTTATTTCTCATGAATAGGGCCTGAAGTAACATATAAAAGGTGTTTTTCAGCTGGTTTTGCTTTTTCACCCTATAACTATATCTCTCTTCTCTATTTTCCCTCCCTGGAGGTGTTCAAGGAGAGACTAGATGGGGTTTTGAGCAACCCGGTCTAGTGGGAAGTGTCCCTGCTAGATGATTTTTAAGGTCCCTTTCCAATCCAAATGATACTATGATTATATGATTATTCAGGGAGTCCTAGGACTTACACATATGATCTTGGAATTAAAGTAAAAATTTGGTTTGACTTAAGTCAACTGCACCATTCCTTGTGATTTCAAAGGTGAAGGATTTTACTTACCAGTGGTGTTCTACCTCCCCATCCCCCACCTCTTTTAGATCATTATAGTCTGGTTTTGAATTCCAGCTTCTTAATCCTCCTCCTCTCATCTCACCCAAGACAGATTTTGGGAAAGCACCAGAAGATGCTTTCAAGCACTCCAAGTTAGGATTGTTATTATGAATGCTAGTAAAACCAAGCTGTTCTCCTATCTTCATGTTTAGGAAGCATGGATTAGAACCTGAGGTTTTCAGCTCTTACAAAAATGGGAGGGGAAAGACGCTGTTGGGTAGGAGGTATAGGGTATCTCTACAAAGGTAGAAATATCAGAACTATTCATTGTATCAATCATCCTTTAAAAATATTATCATTCTTGCATAATTATTTTCGCATGTAACATTCCAGTAAGCAGAAGAAATTTAGCTACCTCAACAGTGAGAAGCCCATGTAGCACTCCTGTGCCATGAGGAAAAAAAAATAAAAGCAAATCCTCTGTAAGCTAATGTAGACAGCAGACCCTTTTGACGAAATGGTTCCATATAGAGATGTGCAGAAAGTTTTTTTCAAGTTTCATATATCTTTGTCCTTCTTTAACAAATTCTGCCCGGTACAGGTGTGACAGAACACACTTGCTTGGACATGACTACCCACTGGAGATGTCCACTTCTCCAGCTGGAAGCTTCACTTCTAGGAAAAGGGGAAGAAGCAGGGTAAGAAAAGGGTATGGGAAAAAGAAGGGGTTTTTTGAAATTAGACTTGTCACATCCTCACCTTTTTAATAACTACAAAAACTCCAAACTGACTGGAGAGAAAGCAACATTCAGGCAAGCAATTTTTTTCTGTAAATGATAAGCAAAAAAATTATATTTAAACAAAATTTAGGGGTACAGACAAGAAAGAGGAAGTGTAGGCCCTATTTTTCTAGTGTCTGAGAAAGGCAAGGCAAGAATCAATAACTTGGCATTCTTCCCTGCTTTTTCACCTTACTGTGACAGCAGTAGGAATAAAGACAAAAGAAGCACTAAGAAACAAAACCTGAATCCCATTCCAGTAAAAGACAAGAGAGGAAACAAGGGACATAAGTGGAAGTGGATGGACAACTTATAGCAATTATTGTCAAGTATTTCTGCACTTCCTTCCTTAATGTAGTTCCTTTCCTACGCAAAGGCCTACAAATAATTTTGAGTTGTTCCCTTTGTAGAACAAGGAGAAAGGAAGACTGTAGTAAGACTATGCAATGAAGATAAATTTTCCCAATAATGCAAGCTACAGGAAACACATGGAGGTCAAATAAAACTATTATTTGCCTTTTCAAACACTGTTTTCTTCAGCTGCTAAATAAAAACAGCATGAAGCCATTTTACACAGTAAAATTTAACCTTATATTAACCTTCCATATTAAGTAAACAAACCTTTCTAGCCAATAAGCATCTCTGTGAACTCTCCAAGATGATAAGCAATACCTTAATTACATTCATTTACATGACTTTGAAATTGTTCCAGACCAAAGTCAATGACTACAAGGTCAAAGAGTATGAAAATCTAAAATAAGGAGAAATCCATAGTCGGCCAGTTCACACAAGCATGGTGCAGCATCCTTTCTACGCAGTTTGTGAAGGGTCAGGGATACCAACCTTTGCATCAATTATATGAAAAATGCAAATCCTCTGAAACATCAAAAACTGAGAGGATCCTCTCTTTTTAAAATACTGTTCAAAATTGAAAACAATGGACACTTTAGAATTGTTAACACCGAATGGCTGAATTGTATGAATCTTTCAGGCAAGTATTTTGTAATCTTCTAAGTGAAAGGCGCAATATAAGAGAAGAGCTATTAAAAAACATGCAGCCCATTCACTGACAATTCCAGAAAATTTGGTATAGTGGTCCATTATATTCAGTAATGCTAAAATGAATAGTTTTGCCACAATTTATCCCATGATCAAAGTGGAACAGTTGACTGGAGCCCACCATGCTGATTCTACATCACTGTACCTCAAGAACTGTGCAGACACAGGGAGAAGCCCAATAAAAACCACTGCCTAGACTTCCTCTCTCATCAACAAAGCCAGACTATATTTTTATGATACAGGGAGGAAATATCTTGTGTTATAGTCCTGAATACAACCTTAAGCATGCTACCAGAACACCTTTATTATTCATTCTGTGCTACGCTTAGTGCAGGAAATGCTAATCACACTCAAGCAGCAATTACAAAGATTTTTAACGATGACTGTTGCAAGAAACTTGATAAAATAAGTTCTGCCCTGAAACAGCAGAAAAGCAGACACAGCATCCATCCCGTTCTCAAGATCATGGCTAAAGTATGATCAATAGCAATCAAATTACCCAAAATATAGCATTTATGCACACTGCATTAATGGATCGTTTCAGGACAGTATTTCGTGTATTAGAAACATGAAAAGACTACAAAGATGTATATACAAAAATTTGAAGTACAGCTTTTGGATTTAGGCAATCCCATATCAATGCATTGCAGCTGACAACATTTTTTTTTAGTATTAAATTAGATAAATCTTCCTGCACCCTCATTTTACTAGCCAAGCACTTTTTACACAACTCTCAAGCCAACAACCTTCTGCAATTTAAGTATGATTTAGTGCAAGAGAAGCAGCAAGTATTATAAAATTTATGCTTGTTCACCTTCTTTCCCCACAGAGAAGGGCAAGATGTTTTTTCATGTAAATATGTATTAGATCCAAATCATTTAAATAGATATTATTCCATAGAGAACATGATGCTGCATATGCCCATTTCAGCTCCATGTTACTAAATAAACTGCAAGATAATGATGTTGCCTTGCCCATCCTAAAGGACAATGAAATTATTTCTAGGCATTCCAAACAGAAGTAAAAGTAAGAGATTTTCACGAGAACACAGGAAAAACTAAGGTGGCTCTTATAAAGCTAGATAAGGTGAAATTACTCATAAATAACAAATCAGTACATCTCTTAAGGAACAGGCTGCTAGAGCAAAAGTATGGCACAATATAGCACAGGTACCTGAAGGAGACTTTATGGTATGAATAGGAAGTCAGTACTACCTTCAATTTTTATTTTCTTTTAAATAGAGCAAGGGAAAGATAATGCTTTCAAAGCGAAAACCAAGTAATTTTAGTCAGGTGAGTAATTTTAAAAGTTAATGTAGAAATGTTGAATGCAATGTGCCAAATGTTAATTTAATGCAGTGTTATTTCTCAGTTATATATAGCTACAACTGTCACTGCCTGAATGGAGAGGAGGGAAAGAATAGGGAATGCTTAAAACAACGTCTTTTAAAAATGACAGCTTAAAGTATTCATTTTAAGTAAGCACATACATCTCACGAAATACAAAGGAAGTTATCAGTATGTTACCGCAAAATGCACTTACAGTTAACAATTCAATGCAAAATCATGTATTTATTTGAAGTGATGAATACTGTCATTGGTCTTGAAGCTATCACATATCATTTGGGCCACAGTCAGTTACGTTACAATACAATCTGACCTCTGCTTGGTTTTTAAATAGGATAATCACCTTCAACTATGTATGAACCTTGAACATTATCAAAAACAGTTTTATTGCATCAATGATTTATTAATAGTCTTATATTAATAGTAATGTAACTTTGACTTTACAAAGTCAGAAAGATGACGAGAAATACAGTCAAGACTTATTGTGCTACCTACATTATTTTAGGCTTACAAGGCAACCTCATGATACAATCAGGAAAACTATTGGAGAGTAACATCTAGAAAGAAAAAAACAACAGAATATTTCTGTACCATCCCAGTTAAGCATTGAAGTAGGAAGGATAGGGAGAGCATGATGAAACAAAGATAAAAACTGAAACCTTTTAAGTATTGAAATTCTTCTCTAGCCAGCTGTGCTGGAAAACTGATTGTGCCAAGGAAGGTAACATCTGGACAAACACATTGACAGCAACTACACATTGACAGCAACTGCTGTAAAGAGAAGGCAGGAGGGCCTTACACAGGAGCACGATAAGCTAGATCCTCTTCTCCAAGCAAAGTACTGCGAGATGACCAAAGCCTGCTAGGCCTACATTCAAAACAAACCCAACTGAGAAGGAAACACTCCTCCTAGATCTTTCTGGTTCAAAACACTTGCTGCAATCTTCATATTGCACGGCCACTTTTATAGCTGTTAGCCCCGTTACAACACAGGAGACAGTTTAAACAAAGAGCAACTAAGAAAGTACCATATTCCATAACTGGCATTTACAGCACTGGCCTTGGACTTCTAATCTTTATCAGACGGGCACACAAATCAATCTATCCCCTCATAAAGGTGTGCTTTTTTAACCTCTAAAAGAGATGGGATTGGCCAGAAACGTCTGGCATGTCAAACTGCTAATCACTGCTGCCCTTTGCACAAAATAACCCACTTAAGTTGAGGCATGGTTGCACTGTAACAGACATTAGTCTGTGGGAAACCCATTTAACTGTCACATACTCCTGCCACTCCTGCTCTCCCTTAATTAAGCCTAATGCCTTATGCTTTGACCTTTTGTTCTAGCCTATTAACCCTATCTAGTACAAGTTCATGTATGTTAAACTTAAAAGTTTGCTGTAAAATACTAAATGCCAAGCTACAGAAAGAACAAGGGGTATTTCTCTAGACTCCCAAGTTACCAAATTCCCTAGGCTGACAAAATGGAAGCACTGTGTTAGTTGCCAAAGACAAAACATATGCAAATACTAATCAGCTTTACAGAAAAAAAAAAAAAAAGCAGTTTCTTCCAATTCCCTCTCCCCGTCAGAGGAGAAAACAGGAAAAAATAAGAAGTGAAACTTCTGTTTGCAACTTCATATCCTCAGGCTTTGGGTTTTTATCCAAGAAGAACAGAACATATTATCAGTCAAGATCAAACTACACTCATTTGCTGTTCTCTGAAACCTATCATTAAAAATAAGATGTAATTGTTTTACACTGACCAATTCCTCCTTAATTAAAGACTGCCTCTGCCAGCCTTGCTGGCATTCAGTCACCACCTTGTTCTTTTTACAGCTATTACCATAAGTTTTTAATTCTCATCTGTATTTTTCATGAGTTCCATCTTACCAGGTTTCTTAGGCTTACCGAAACTTAAAGGGCATAATTTATAAATTTTAGATCACTGCCACAGACTTTTCTTTGATGTAAACTCAGCTTTAGACAGCATGTCCACCTTACCCTCTTCTATCTCTTACTTCATCAATGAGATCAACATCTGCTTGCAAAGCAGTGATCTTCTGAAGAAAGACCCTCCTAATGGTCCACAACTGTGACTTAAAACAAGAAATTAAACTTCAGTGACAAAAACCAAACCTCTTATCTACTGATCACAACATTACTGCACTCCACTTTAAAGCTGTTTACAATGGTATGAAATGCAAACTCATATACCAACATGGGTATTCTGTAATTAGTGCCTATTCCCTCCTCCCCTTAAAAAGAAAAAAAAAAAAATAAAAATCAAGACTAACCACATAATAACTGTTTAAACTGTTTCTAATGTTGCTTAGAAATGGAAAAGAATGTGTCAGGATTAGCAGCCATGTATACACTAAACACAGTCTCTCAAATCTTTAGCCTAACCACCACACTGATGAACCAAATACCTGGTGCCAAGATCCTGATTTACAACTCACACTTCTGAAACTCTGACTAAACAGCACTGCTGTTAAACAGAGGTGACAATCTTGAAACAAAGCTTTGCATTAGCTGAACTATTTCAGTATGTGCAAACATTTCAAACACCTTGTAGGTGCAAAGGCTACTGTCTACTAAGTTCTGTTAAGGTTGTATACATGACTGCCTGCTGCTGATCACAACAGTTCCCACATTTTAAATAGCTAATTAATCAACTGTGTTTTAATTCCAAAGTGTCTTACTGATTCTGAGATTAACAAGTAATACAATTAACTTTCGTGTAAATGCAATTGCTCAAACAACTAAGAACCACCCACAGCAATGCTAGACCTTAGTCCTTTTTTGTTTGTTTTGTTTTGTTTTCCAAAAAGTCAAATAGGAAACATTATGAGGAAAAAAAAACATGGATCACTCATCTTCATTTCTAATTTCCCTTATCTCCAAAACAGTGATTCTGGATAAATCCAAGTCTCCTCAGTTTAAAAAAGTACAGATATTTTCTAATTATTTCCCTTTGCTATATTCTATCATGCTGGGGATGCTCTCACTGAAATACACAGACCAATGCTATATTCAAATGAGGTCAAGCAACACATGGATTTATTAAAAGAAAAATATATCATTGGATCTGCAATCTGTGCCATTACAACAGAAACAATTTTTGCATGCTGGGATTTGACATGACTGTCTCCAGCCTCTAGACCATCCCTACTAATGCTCACACAAGTTGCCACTGGAGGCAATGCAAATGAGTCCTAAGAGAGACCAGGAACAAAACAACAACTGCTTGTCAACCATTACATGCCCAAATTGTATTCTTTATGCTCATCAGCATTCTCAAGTTCTTAGGCATGCATGTAGGCCCACTGAGTACAGTAGGGCTACTCAAGTGAATAAAATCACTCACAAACCATAGTGCATATACATAAGCAATCACTGGACAACACTCAGGGAATTATTCCCCAGTATCAAAGTAAAATAGGATTTATAAAATGGGAACCAAGGGAGCAGATACAAAGAAAATGACAGTGGTGCTAAACGTTTACAAGCCACTGTAATGTAATACCTAATAATGATTTTACTGTGACAGTCCCATGTCACAGCAGCTCCATTTGGACCCATTTTTAAAAAATAAACAAAAAACATTTTAAAAAAAAAACAGAGATTAAGTAAAATCTAATACGTTACAATCTTCTCTTTCACTCCAAAATTCTATGTAAATCAGGTTCTTCTCTATTTAGCAACTACCTCCCAACCAAGTAGGATTAATCTTCAGGACATATTAGCAAATTGTATACAAAAAGTTCAGATGCTGCTAGAATATTTACTTCTCTCTGATCAACACACACACACACAAAAAAAAACTTACAGTAAAAGAGAGAGATTAACTTGAAAATTTATCACTTTAAAACATATTATAATCCTAAAAGACTTCTCCATAAGACAGTTGTCTGACAGATTTGTCCAGAAAAAGAACAAACTCCAAGTCAATGAGGCAAAGTAAAAAATTCAAACAAATTACTTACCTTGAAAGTGGTCCCATTGGGAAAGCTCTTCCTTCAGGAGTCCAAAGATGCAGTAATTTTCTTCTTCAACAATTCCATGCTTGATCTGAAAAGAACAGCAGAAGTCAAGCTGTGAAATGCTGCATACCATTTTTTCCTATCCAATATACCTTTATCTACTTGTTGGTGTAACAAAAAGCAACATTTTGGATAGTAAACATTTCTATTTCAGAAGAAAAATGTGGCACCAAACTTCAGAAATCAAAATCTTCCCAACTGAATCATCAGTAAAACAAGTTAAAATAACTTCTGTTGCCTCAACTTGTATCAACTGAGTAAGTGGAAAGCATTTGTGCAGGAGCAAAATCCATGTTCAACTCTGATTCAAAGCCATTGTCCTCTTTTTCTTCCTGTCATTCAAAAAAACTGCTGTGACATGCAAGCCCTCCTTGCTCTGTAGTAATTATTGCTTAACATTTCAAACTTGCATGTATGAACATTAAAATCATATTTTTAAAGAGCTCCTATTAATTTAAGGATATTTATATACAAACACAAGGAAAACACAAAAGCATAATATAACTAGTCAATGTGATGATAAACGCCGCAAAATTAGTTAGAAGAAACTGAATCACTAGAAACTACAATATTTGCTTTTGAAATATTTAGGAATTAAATAGTATATATTATAGTTAGAAGATTCTATCCGTGACAAGAGTTGCCTTAATTCTTTCCTGCACTTCATTAATCCTAAGTGTACTTTTTCTAAAAGATCCAAACTTAGAGTTAGCCTTGATCACTGTCATTTGTACTACCTTAAGCCCTGTTCTCCTTAATAGTCTCCTCATTAAAGGCTATGTTAAAACTTCTGTCACAAAGTTACCACCCAAGCAGCAAGCTTTTATGCATAACAGAAGAGTCAAATTCAGCTACAGTAAAATGTATAAAATATACAAAAAGAGATAAATAAGTTCCTCTGCTATTTGGTTGAACTTTCCCCTCCCCTTGCTTGGCAGAGGGAGAACCCCTCTCCACCTGACCTCTAGCTTCTGGTCTCAAAAAACTTCATACAAAAGCCTTTTTGGACACAGAATTTCTCCAGCACAGAAGACCCCCCCACACACATACACAAGGGGCTTTGGATGTGCAGTGTTGGAGAGGGGCAGAGTGGGAAGCATGTGCATTGGGGCAGCTCACAGTATTTGCCCCTCCTGCAAAACCACTTGGGCTAAAGACCTAACTCTGACTGCAGTGTGCTACCTGGGGGGGGCGAGGGGGGAGTGGAAAAAATACAGGTGTTGATAGATAGGTCATCATCAAAAAAAAGACCTACTCAAAGCTTTCAGGTACACAGAATCATTAAGGTTGGAAAAGACCTGTGAGATCATGAAAGATAACAGATGCACGTTGGACTACTGCCAGCATCAAGATCCAATTAAGCTGAAAAATAAGCACACACCCTGAAATACTACATGAAGACACTATTTCAAATCCTTCCCCTATATACATCACAAAATAAAAAGACAACTTCCACCAGAGAACTGTAGGAATCCTCAACGTTTGGGTTAAATTAGAAGGGAGAGGGAAAAATGAAAGCTACCGCTGCAGACAAAATAAACAGAGAAATGACGGATACAGTGACAAAGGTAGTAATAAACAGAGTTCAAAGGCTTCCGAACACCATTTCACTGAAAGGTCAAACAAGCTGGATGCGGAATCTTTTGTGACCTCAGAAAAAAAAAAAAACAAAACCAGGACAGGACAAGCAGTCCTTACAGCAGGAGAAAGCAGGAACTGAAAACACAAATATGTATTTTTAAAAAAATTGACCTGAGTTTGAGAAAAGTTAATTTAATTCCAGTATTTTCATACTACAGATGTCAACAAAATGCTTTCCACCACTGATAAGTGGTTTTATTTAAGTATTTCTACTTCTAAGAGAAGACAAGATTTCTACGGGAGGAGGAGGGCAACACCACTGCACACTATACTGCCATCAAAATTCAATATATAGACAGGATTTCCTTGAGGACAGCATTACACAGTATTTTCTGCTATGTTTCAAGTGACTACAAATCACTTTTTAAGTTTATAAGAGTTTAGAGAAAAGAGAGCAAAAAAAATCGTTATTTGTGGGGAAAATAACCTATTCCTTTAGTAATCTTTTAGAAATTAAACCCAAAGAAACAAAACCACCAAAACAAACAATAAAAAATTAATAATAAATAAATAAATAAATAGATAAAACCTGCTCAGATAATACTTTATTCCGAAAAACTTCATAGCTGGATCACCTGGTTCATACAACTTTAGTTTTTTCTGAATATTAATTTTTTCCCTATTGTAAACTGGTTGAAGTGGGATAGGTGATGAAAAGAACAATGCCAATAGGGCAATCTCCTGGCGCAGGAAGGATCATTTGTTTCTATCTCTGAGGCAAGTTCTGCTTTCAACATTATTCAGAAAGCCTTTTCTATTTTCTTTCCCAACTCCACTTTCATGGTGGGACATGAAGAAGTTGTAGAAACCCTGTAGCCTTGAATCTTGTTCACTTTTGAGGAACTAGCAGCACAGCATCCCAGCACTAATGAGAAGAACACTGCTCTTCTGTGAAGCACAATGTACTACCTAGTCACAGCTCAACAACGAGATTCATCAAGTGCTTTCTGGGACAAACTAAACACTCCCATATTTGTATTGAAATAGTAGGTTTGGTCAGGACTGAAGCACATTTTGCATCTAGTACCTGATCACTCATGACAAATCCCTCAACTTTCTTGAGAGGCAGAAGAGCAGCCCACTAGAACTCTTGCCCAACACCAAGCTTCTTTTCCACACTAAACTCCCCCACTTCAAAAGCAGTGACTAACTCATCTGTAGTTTCCGCTTTTCATCTGATATTGACTGTAAGTTAAATTGTTTTTTCCCTCTGCTGAAGCCAATGGTATGTAGAAATATGCATCATAAAAACAGAATTTCTCCCAAGACAGGCAATTAAATGGGAGCAAACTCCAGTAACAATTAAAGTAAAAGAAAACAAAAATTAACAAAGGGAGGGGGGTTAACCCAGACTAACAACTACTCCTTCCCCTTTCTACACGAGTATTTATTTAGAGAAGTCTTAGCTGATATTTCCTTGGAGAACATAAGAAAATTCTAATGGAATTGCAGATGTCCACCCAAAGCATTGCCTGCAAACCACCAGGCACTGTTTCCTAAGGCCATTTTCAAGCGCAAGTAGCAAAGCTCTAACGCCATAATATCCAAAAGACATGCCACAAGGCTTTTAAATACTTTCCTCACGTTTGCTAAAGGCAGGCCAACACTATTCAGATAGTTACTGTTCTGATTGGTTTGGCTTGTTGGCAGGAAGAAAGAGCTAACTACAAATGCTGTTACCATTAGCCTTTTGGTCTACAGTTTGGGACTGTTTAGACACTGTCAAGTTTATGTTTTTATTCCTTGTTGGTACATTTGTGCTTTTACTTTGGTACATTTTCCTTCTGTTAGGTTTCATTCCCTACCTGCATTATCTTTCCACTTTCCTGTCATTAAACCCCTGCTGAGCAATAATGATTTATACTTCAAAATTTGCACTTCTTGTCCCAGAAGGGTATTTATCCTTTTTTAATCCATAGGATAGTTATCCTTTTTATCCTGCCTAGCGTTCACAACCCAGCCCATCACTCAGCATGTCACCCAGCTGCTGGGAGATCAGCCCAGCTCTGCCCAGCCCCCAGGCCCTGGCACCAAGGGCTGCCTGGGCCCCCCCCACAGCTCCTGCTCACCAAGCACCCAGATGGAAACCCCACGCTCTCTCATGCCTCTCTTCTGGACCTCCCCTCTGCTCCCTCTACCTGCACATATAGGAAGAAAAATTAAACAAACAAACAAACAAAAAAACAAACAAGCAAAAAAACCAAACCCAAACAAACATAAAAAACACCAAAAAACTGAAACCACAAACCATTTGGGTTTTGTGGTTCAGGCAAGGTCTGAAGCGATATTCTAAAATTAATATTACAGCCTTCATGACTTCTTTGACAGTCCTGCAAGGAGGTGTCAAGCACAACCCTTGAGCAAGACAGCTGACTGTGGGAAATGCAACTCCCCGGCTTTGCCCTGGGCAAGTTTATACATGTGCCTGGCACAACGCAAAACATCGTTTATCTTTTAATAACGTCCTGCACTGTCACTGCTAACGTTAACAGCACTCTTACTGCTAGCAATCATATGGCTGTTATTACAGAAACCTTTTGCCAGCATTCAAAGACAGAGTTATCGTTAGCTCTGAAAACGAAAAAACAAGCTTTAAGCAAGTAAGCCTTTGTCAGTTCTTTCAAACCAATCCCACATGAAGCAAAACCTACAGGCACATAGGATTATAATAAAGTTAATTCATGTTTGCGTTCTATAGCCTTTACTGAAACAAAAAGATTTAAAAATAAAAAAAACTTAAGCCTTGAATAGACTCGCCCCAAACACAGCTATCAAACTGCAGGTAGATAGAGACAGCATCTCAATCACCTATTTATGTTCACAATATGAAAGCATTAAACTTCTACTGCTTTACCAACACAGTTTTTATGACTGTAACAACTTCTGTTCACTTCATTTTCCTCCAATTTTGATTAACATGTCTTTCACTTTAGAAAAAGAAACATGTAGGGGGGGGCTGTATGAAAGAACATGTTTTCATCTGCAATAAGACTAGGGAAAAAGATTAGATCCATCCAGTACAGTTTGGCATTTGACAGCATCTCGTATTCCACGTACGCAGGATCCACAAAAATCTGAAAGCCATTGACAGCTCTCATTCATTAGATAACTCAGAACTGTAGGCCAGTCTAACAGGGGGGTCAGGTTTCACCCTTACCTGAAACACGAAGTCACTACTTGTTACCTCTTCCATCCCACTCCACAGAAACACACACCCCTACATCCACTTTTCACTCATGGCAAACTTGCTGTCTTGCTCTGGAGTCAATGTCAACTCTATCTCAGGAGATTGCTGATACAATAACGAGTCAGACTTCTCAACCACAAGTTTGGGAAGAGTTGCCCCAGAGCAGGAGCACTAAACCTGCCTGAACACTGTTCTGGAGGAGAACTTTTGCTCTCCAAAATGCCAGTCCTCACTTCCCACAGATCAACAATTACTCAGATGACATTAAGCCAATAACCCCAAAATATCCTCAGCTCAGAAAGCTTTTGTCATATGGTATCCTAACGTGTCACTTTCTAGTGTGTTCAGTCAGCTCCAGAAACAGTAAATGGCATTCAAATGCTAAAGAAAAAGGTTTTCTTCCACTCACTCGCTCACTCAGGGACACATCACCTCCTGTCCACAAGTGACTGCTTCCCCACCCCGTGGGTCTTCACAGACTGGAATCGCACTCTTTGTTAAATAAAGCTTTACAGGATCTCTGAACATTTATAGTGCCATGACTCAGTTAAATTTTAATCTGCCTGTGAGCTGTCAGACACTGCAGGCAGGTCCCCTCAAAATAAAACAAGGAATAATATAGTCTCCAAATTCCAGAGACATGAGGCAGAGGAGGCCAACTTCCACTTCAGCTTCCCTAACATCAACATAATCCCAAAACCAGAAATCCCACTTTTTTTTTTTTTTTTTTTTTTTTTTTTTTTTTTTTTTTTTNGACCTCCGCGCTGGTGACGGCGAGCACCCCGGCGGCCAGTCCCAGCGCGGAGGTCCAAGGAGAGGCGGCAGCTGCTAACGCCGAGGTGAGCGGCCGGGTCCCCCGGCTGGAGGACAGGACCGGGCAGGGCAGGACGCGCCGCCTCCCTCAACGCCCTCCCCCCGCGTCTGTCCGTCCCTCCCGCCCGGCCCCGCGCACATACGCGGCGAGCTCCGCTCCTCTCCGCGCCCCTCCGCGGCTCGGGGCTCTGCAGCAATGCCTGTGAGGCTGACTTTCAAAGCCTAACCCGCAGCCGCGATCCTCCCCGCCTTCCACCTCGCCCGCCGCGGCGCAGCCCGGCCCCTCCCCGCGCCGCGCCATTCATCTCTCCAGCCAAGTTTCTTAACCCTTTTCTAACCCTCGGCGAGGGGAGGGCGGCAGCAAGGAGGGAGGAACCGAGGGATGCGCCCGTACCCCCTTCCCCCCGCCCCGCATCGTTTGGGGAAGGAGGCTGCAGAGCAGGTTGCCGCTAAAGGCGCCCCACGTACGCGAGTCGCGGCGCTTCCTGCCCTCTAATTAATCGCACTGAAGGCGCGGAGCCCCCGGGAAACAAACTTACAAGCGACGGTACCGGAGGACCCATGTTTAGTGAAAACAGCGGTGGCTTAAAAATAACTTTTTTTCCCCCACCCTTCGTTTCGCTTAGAATAATGGGGCAAGGAGGGTAACCAGTCGTAACAGTTTCTTGTCGGTTTAAAGCTTACATTTTCGGCGTTTTCTCCGAAAAACGCGCCAGAAACTTTTTTCCTTCTGCCTTTTTACCGAAAAACTGAGAGGCTGTCGCCAGCTCCCGGCGGCCGCCGCTGGGGGTGGGCAGCGGGCGCCCCGTCACCTGCCGCTGCTCTCGGGAGTGCCGGATGGGCCCCACCGCCCCTACCCTCCCGGGCCTCTTCCCTTCCCTCGCCGCCCCTTCCCTTCCCCCACGGCCCTGGCCTGTCTTCACGGCTGCCGGCACGTCTGGTTATCCCTGGGCTTGTGCCTACCAGGCCGGGCGGCGCAGGGATGGCCGCCACGCCCTGGAGAGAAGAGGAGTGAGAAGAGCATCCCTCCCGACTTGGGCNGGGGGGGGGGGGGGGGGGGGGGGGGGGGGGGGGGGGGGGGAGGGAAAGGAATGAAGACCGAACGCTCCCGACTCCCAGACTGCTACCCCCTCAGAAGTAGTTCGAGAATGGGAGGTAAAAGGGCTCCTCAAAGCCATGCTGCTCGCCCACGTGGCAATAAGTACAATTTGGGAGGAAAAAATTGCCTTAGGCAGAGCTACCGAGAAGTGTCAGCCCTCCATTTTGGTAGGTGGCATCCCCACAACCTCTGCTGTCAGAAATCGTATGATATATCAAGTTATTCTTTAGACTTCATTCCCATTCAAAAGAAGAAAGTGCCCAGAGGTACACGCTGGACTTGGCTGTATAGGAGAAGCTGCAAAGTGTGTGTGACCTTCATCACACCTTCCATGTGCCTGCCTTAACAAATGTCTCAACACTTGGCCGTGTTGTTTGCCAAATGCTGTATAGAACACTTGGTGATACTTTACCTCTAGAAGTTAAAGACTGAGAAAGGAGAAACAAAGTTGTTTACAAACCCCAATTTGTGTGGTAGTATCTGAGTTAGTTTTAGGTTTAAAACTCAGGTAAAATAATAATAAATGATAAATTCAAGCATCTTTTTAAGTAAAAGTCTAACATTGTTCAAGACCTTATGAATTTCCACTTAACATAAAGCAAAAGAGAGTCATGCTTGTATAAAGGCAAATATTTTAACCTGGAGATACAATGAATAAAAGTAGATATAGCAATGTTCATCTAAACCTCTTTCACTCTGGAATGTACGGATTGTGTACAGGCTTACAGGAGAGCTAGTAATGTGTTACTTGACCTATTTTTTTAAGCCAATGAAAGATTTAGGTTAACTTCATCATCATGTGTTTTTAACCACTTTCTTCCAGAGACACAGCAGCATTTTCTAAAGCTATTGCATATCATAGTGTCTATACAAGTCTTTTTTTTTTTTTTTTTTTTAAAGCCTAAGTCTCATAATAGAGCTTGATCACTCTTCCATTAAAACAAATGTTTTGCTCTTTATTTCCATAGTAGGCTCATTAGCAATTTCTGATTGTAAAGAACTGATCTTTAATTTTATTTTTTTTTATTTCATGAAGAATCTTTATCTCAAAAATGTTTCAATGCTAAGCAGCTAAATTATCTAGGGAAAAGGAAATTTTCTCATTACAGCAGCAATTTAGCTGCTATTTCAATCATGAGTGTCTGTAGTAAAGACCTTTTTCATTTTCAACCTTAGGGAACATATTGCATAGACAAGAGACCTACAAAATGAGGAATCTTGGACAAGCAGCAGCAAAAAACCGTGTGTGGAATATTTGTTAAAACTATAGTTGTTAGGTAACATAGTTGGCTAAAGACACAAGTATAGATGATGAGCTAAAATAACACCTCATATGGATTTAGCAGGTTATTGCCAACACTTAATATCCCTGTCACACTGAATTGTGCCACTTCCTTGTGGCACGTGAACTATGAGAATTCTAATAATATATGAAATAAATCCTCTAAGTAAAGGAAAAATTGCAGCACACGGTCAAATCAGTCTCTCAAGAAGTATGAAAGTACTGATGTGTATTTTGTGGTTCTTCCTACGTGGTCTTCAACCAAACATAAGCACACTCACTCTGCAAGGCTAAAAGATGTGTTCTTACCAATGCAACTACCTCTCGACTGTCTGTTGGTGGGTTTATAGCTTGACTTTGTCATAGACATGACAAAAGGAGAACATGTAAAGAATTTCTTCAAGGGGAATTCTTCTCTGTGACCTGCCTGTAAATGGAAAGCCAGTTATGGCAGGAAAATGTAAGCTGTTTTTGGATTGGTCTGGGAAGAGAAAAACACAGTTGTAGAGGTTATATTGGAACTCACTTACAGAACTGCATGCACGTAGTAGACAGCTGTTGGTACCAAACTTTGATAATATCAGTTAACCACTTCTTTTTCTATTTATAAAAATATATAATAGTACAGACATACCTACACCCACTCACACTTATCCTCACTTTACATTCGCTAACCAGAAATCTCTAGACAGAAAGATATGTTTTCAACCTAGGGGGAATTCTATCAAACTCAAAATATAATTGTAATTCTGACATTCTTGAACTATAATATTCATGTATATGGCTGTTTAAAAAGTGGTTAAATAAATGGTTGACTTACCCCTCAACTTCTTCTGTGATCGCTTTGATAATTACAATAATGCATTTTAAAATTACGCACAAAGTTACAGTTCCAGTAACAAAACTTTATCTTGCTGAAGTAAAACACACAGGTCTGTGCCATGCGGTAACAAGAAACATTGTATTTTCAAAAAGAAAATGAAAATGCTATTACATAATTCCCAGACATTTTAAAGGTAATGCTAGCCTAGTTTAAATCACATAAAGAACTGTGAAAAACTTCCATGAACTACAGTTGCTCCTATTTTGATTTCCTTTAAGGCTATCTCAGTCTCTTGAAAAACTAACAGTTATGAAACTACCTTTTTCAATCCAAACACTTAAGGCCTTACTTTATGGCATCCAGTTATGATATGAAAGGCTTAGGGTGTGTTTGAGAAGGTAGCTGGCTTTAGAGAAATTCATTTTCAGGATAAATCTTACTCTAAAAGAGTTTGTCAGCCTTACATAAACAACTAATGCAATTCCATCCTTGACTCAGCCTAGTTCAATTCATGTAATATGTCAGATTACCGCTATTTGGAAGGTACCTTCACAGAGGATTAGATCACCTAATATTCCAGAACTTAGGTAGGCACAAAAAATACAAAAAATACTATCTTTCAAAAAACCCAAAGCAACAAAACATCATTATGATTCTTACTTATTCAATAATTTACTTCAAACAAGGTTTGCCTAAATTAATTATCATTATTTAACAGTGCTCACCCATAAATCTGAAGTCGTAAGGTAGAAAAGTTTGCCTTTCTTTAGGATTGCTATCTAACACTAATGGAAATCAATGGGAACCATTGCAGTGTTACCAGAGAAAACGTCATCCAGGGCAAGAGTTTCTGCAACATGCACCGTAGTGCATAGCCTAATACAGCTCACAACTGTTGGGACTGGAGTTAAATTACACAATAATATGTAAAGGGAGGAGTAGTAGACTCTTTGTTTAACTGAAAGATATCAAGAGGACATACAACTTGTTACTTTCTCTACCTACCTCTAAATCTATAAAGGTATCCGTAGGTATAGATAACCCATTCCCTGCTGGAATGTGTTTTTTTTTTGTTTTGTTTTGTTTTGTTTTGTTTTTTGGTTTTTTGTTTTTTTTTTATTACAGGTTTTATTATATTTTTACAACTACACTGAAGCAGGTCATCTGAGAGAAATTAACCCTTAGCACCTCTAGTTGTTGCTGGGGTTTTTTCTGCATTATTTAAAAGTATACTTCAGATCATAACTATTTGATCTAAGAATAATAAGCAAAGGACCAGATGCTGGAGCCTTTTCAATTACAAAAACATTTAAGGACAGCTGTACCATATAAACTCTCATGGAGGAATCATATGCTTGCAGCATCTGGTGAGTTTTGGCCATGCCTCTAGCACACTGTATCTGTTCTGAGATATGAGCTCGAGTGAGACTTACTTTCCCATATGGATTTTTGGGGTGTGCAGTTTTTGACCATAGACAGGAACTAACACTTTGACTCTTATATTTGGTGGCAGGAAATAACACTGCTTTCAGCCCCTTTAACTCCTTTAATGGAAGTAGCAAAGTAGTGTATGTTAAGTTGATATGCCTACTTTACAGTAATTGGTAATATTTTACCAGAATAAAATACTGGTGTTTTTAGCCAGAACAACATGTCCTGTACTTGTGAATTTTCTGCAATTTCATCCCACTCACACAAACAAACATGAAAAACATACTTCAGAGAACGTTGCTCTGATGAGTCACATTCCTCATAGTGTGAGGGCATGTCCAGAAAATAACCATCCTGGAGTCACTTCTTCCAAACTGACATGGCAAATCCAGTAAAGCAGGTATAACACTATGAAAATACTCTTGCTATTTGTGGCTCAACAGCAAGGCAAAGATAAAATTTGAGAAGGTTATACGCAGGTAGCTGAAACCCTTCAGAACATGCATTTTCCTTTCAGACTTCCTGATTCCTCTTTTCTTTCACAAAAGTATTCCTCATGTCAGCTGTGACATATTCAATGAGGACTGCAGAATCACGCTCTCTCTCATACTTCACATCCACAAGTTAGTCTCAGTAACAATAGTGTTCCATGGCCCCATTTTTCTGGCTGGCTATCATGAAATCTGGATAACCCTTTGTCGTGGTTCTCATGATGACACAAGCCATGTTGTTGAAACAGTATGTTCTAAAATAAAATGAACGGTACGTACAAATTATACATATGGCAATCTGGCATCCAGTACCACACAGCAACTGAATAAAGTTCTGGAAAGACCATTATTAAAAAGCAGCTAAAAAAACACAGAGCTAAAGTGTCCTGTGTTTGCCCTTCAGAATAATACAGGTACTAGCCAAATGTTTTACAATATATGAAGACTTTAATTACATATTAGAGTTGTAATAATATTCTTTAACACAAATGATCATAAATGCTCTGACTCAAGTAAATGAACCTGCTGTGTTAAGCTAAACAGTGTATCTTGTGTATTTTTATTAAACATATTTACTTACCCCCATATTAGCTTTTGGAGTTTTATAAGATAACCTTTGAGGGGAAAACAGTACTTACTTGAATACACATAGGCTTTGGTTCTACCCATCCAGTAACTTGGAAAATTTATGTGACTTAGATAAAGTCTAAGTTTTCTTTATATTTTTCTCATTTTATAAGAATGACAATAAATAAGAGCTGAATTATTTAACAGCAAATAAAAGGAAAACAAAAAAGTTTGCTTGTTGATTGTTTTCTTTCTATTTTTCATCTTCAGATTTGGAGGGAGAGGTGAAGGAAAGAGGTTGGCATCAGATTGCTGGAATTCAGAAGTACTAAGGATCTTTATGATTTTCTTGTTTTATAATGAAAAGAAAAAAAATATTTTGGAAAAACCTACACTTAAAATTCACAAATGCACAAAAATGTAAAAAAGAAAAAGAGCATGAACTGCTACCCAACATTTTCTAATATAATTCATGAAAGCCCTCAGAAAAATAACAACTAAGAAATTCTGAATAAAAGTTCTGGCTTCTTTAGCTATGTACCTAAAAGGTGACTGATTGGAAAACATGGTCCCAGTTCTGATGATTAAATATTCTCAGAAAAATCGGTGCTTACCTACCTAACATCACATATATAGTCATAAATGATTTCTGCTTCTTTTTATTTATGGATGCCTAATGGGAAAATCCATTTAAATTGTGTATCAAAAAACTTAAGGAACTGAAATCACCAGGCCATGTAAGCTTAGATGAGTTTCTGCTTGATCGTATTATATGTGGTTAGTTTATCAGAATCAAATTAGTTGTGCTTCTATAACTGATACAGCGACATATTTTTGCATCATTTTATTAGCATACAAATATCTAGGTTTTATTAGAAGACATTAGCTTTGCTAAATGTTAGATATATAAAAAATCCAGTTTTAATGCTGTTGATCATTGTACCAGTATTTTACATGTGACATAAAGCTGGCAGAGAGGCATAGGAGTGTTTCAACTCACCATAAACCACATAGCAACAGTTATGTTCATGTAAGAAACATCCTCTCAAAGAGCTGGGAAATTCCTCTTGTCACTTTTTGCATATATATATAGAGAACTGCTTAACTAAGATTGCTCTTGCTTTGAAAATCAAGGAGTAAGAACATGGGGATAACCTATTTATACATATAGAATTCAATTTTTTTCATGACTAACGTATAACTAAAAAACGTGAAAGTATTTTCTATGCAAAAGAAAATTAATTCTGAGTTTTGGTGGCTTAGCACAGAGAATAGGTTACATTCTTTGCTTGAATAACATCCATTTGGCTGTATTACAATAGCTGAAACAAATTTTTTTTAAAGTAAAAGGTTGAGTGGAGAAAAAGAATTCCAGTTTGTGAGTAGTCTGAAAGTTTTGTCTCATGTTTATTTGGACAGAGAAGCAACACTTTAAGTGCTCCATCATTATTATAATTATAGCCCACTATACAATTCTTTTGGGAAGCCAGGACCTGAATGTTGTCTTGATAAAATACTCCAAGAAGGCTGAACTTGGAAACCCCTTTTACAGAAGGATGAGAAGTTTGGACAGCTAGCAATTCCTGCTTCTTATTTCCTCCCCTGTCTGAGGAATCAGATCGTCAAACAGCAGGAAAACGAAATATTTCAAATGTTTTCATGTTGAATGTGGTCAAACATGATGTTGTGCCTACTCTCTTTGTTTTGTTTTGTTGTTTTGTTTTGCTATTTTGTTTAAGAAGGATACTTTAATTTGATACCAAATACAAATGGACCCATGCTGTTCTGAAAACTATTTAAAATTGCTCCATTCCCTAAAATTCCCTTCTTTAATGTAAATTACATTGAAACTCTTGATACATATAGTACTACTGCTAACTTTCTCAATAGAAAGTTAAGAACTCACATGACTTCTTACAGGTATCTTCTAAAATATTTTACTGGCTCAGAGCATTGTCTACCAGCAGCAAAAAGTGTCTGTGTGATTTTTCTAGAGCAGATTTAAACTCTTGAAAAGGTGATCACAATTACTTAAAAAATACTTAACAAGCAGTTAAATTTTCTAGGTGGACACAATATAAATTAGTTAAGTCCATAAAAATTCCTTCACCTCTCCCAAGATACTACTGTATGTACTGGTTACTTGAAATTTTATAGTCATGCTCTTTGATGTTGCTCATATAGATGCTTAAAGGAAGCTTATAAATGAAGCAACAGTTGAGATGAATTCTTGGCTTTTTGAAACAAATAGTTTCATGTGTTTTCTAGAGTTATTCCTTCAGTTGTAAATAGATTTTGTTCATTTCCTTTCTATAAAGAAAAGGCAAAGGCAGAAAAAACTTACTGTGTTGTGAATCTCACTATTCTCTACTGAAATTTTCTTTCCGAGTATCAGATATCTATTGTGATTCCAGTAATAAGCTGTACTTGGATTTATGAGTACACCACAGTGTAAGTCATTATATGAAGACATGTAATTCAGTTTTCTATGACTCATCAGCTTTTTCCCAGTTCCTACCATCACATCTACCATCACATCCAAAAACCATTCTATTTTCATAAGAAAATTCTGGGGTAAATTGAATGGAAAAAAGAGCAGGATATTCAACCTTTCATCCTGTTGCACAGCTGTTCCCTTATGTATAAGTTTTCATTCCTTCTTTCCCTTGTGTCTTTACTGACAGTTGAAATACCAGGGAGCATTTTCATCAGCATTTTCTGATCCTGCTACAATGCTTCTGGTAGCAAGAAAATCAGTAAACCACAAGATAAAAAGTAACCTGTTGAATTTTTTTTCTCCAGTTCTTAAAAATTTATAAGAATCAGATTTACGGAATGTTTCACCCAATTATGATGTTTGTCTTTTTCTTGTCTCTTCTGGCGTTAAGTAAAAATAGTAAGAATAAGAATTATTTAGTTGCTGGGATAGCATAAAAAATCATAAAAAGCATAAAATCAAAAAAAGCATAAAATCCCTCTGTGAATTACTGTCTTCCTTTACATCACCATAATCCAGTATCACCAAAATACATAAAAGGTTTGCCACAGGCTCCAGTGAGTATGGAAGCAAATTCTATATTTTTGGTGGCTTTTTTACTATTTAAAATTTTCAGCAAGACAGCAATGAGACATAACCTTCTCCTCAAGACAGATTCTCATTCTCCAGCTACTCTCATTTTGCTAGATCTTAATGTTCTTCTTGAATGCCTGAGGGACTTTATCTTCCTGTTTGGCACAGTTCTAAATTGGCTTAAATCATATTTATCCAACAGTTACCTGCATTATATTTTCAAGGGTAATTTGTGTCCTTCTCCTAGAGCATTTATTTCTCGTGCTCTGTAGGGTTCCATTTTGGCAATCCAAAGCTGCCTGGGTGCAGGGCTGTTCACTTGCATGATGCTGGGTTGCATTTCTTTGCCGACAAGAGACAGATCCATTCATCAACCTAACCAGTAATTCTGAACTATACTATTACCATATTGGCAAGCTGGTGACCATAAGCATCTATAAGCATCAAGTTTTCTTCAGTTCTTGTCTGACAAAACAGAGAGATTCATGGCTGGCTCTTGCCATCAACTCAAACCCACATGAACTTCTAACCCACCTTAAAATTCAGCCGAGGGTCATTGGTTAAAAACCTTATGTGGTTTTTGATTGCAAGCTCTTCCTTCAGTATCAGTGAAAAGATTAAGGCTTCCTATTGTTACTTGAAATAAATGTTCTTTGCTTATTGCTCATTCATGTTTTTATGTTCTCTGGACTAGATTATTTTAATGCCCAGCTTGTTGATCCACCAATGTGACTCATTATCAAATTTCGTCTTGTATAGCAAGTTCTGTTTTCAGGGCAAAGTATTGTACAGACTAATGCATGTTTCATATCTGCTGTTCTCTCATGGTGGCTACTAATAAACCACAAAAATCTATTTAAGCTATTACTGTTGTTGGCCTGCCAATTTTTCACAAACTTTGAGTTGTTACTAAGAGATACTAATCAGGAGGCTGATCCTACCAAGTTAAGTTAATGGAAGCTTTTTCATTGACTTTGGAAGAAATAAGTTGTAAACCCACATAGCTTAAAGATCTTGCATGGCCACTGTGGATGGCTTTCTGCTCATATATTATGAGTATCCCAACTCATAAGAGTTAGTGTATCCCAACTAGCAGCACTTAACAAGCACTTTTCAGCTCCTGAATCATGGAATAGCTTGTTGTTGGATAGGATCTTTAAAGGTCATCTCATCCAGCCTCTGCAATTAGAAAGGACATCTTTAACTAGAGGAGGTTGCTCAGGGCTGTGTCCAGGGATGGGCTATTTATCACCTCTCTGGACAATGTGTTCCAGTGTTTCACCACCCTGATTGTGAAAGATTTCTTCCTTAGATCTAATCTACATCTGCTCTCTCTTATTTTAAAACCATTACATTAACAGAATCTTGTCCTTCTGTAACAGGCCCTGCTAAAAAGTTTGCACTTCCTTGGGTGGATGGCTGAAGTCACTGAAAATTGTCCATAACAAAACACACTATAACCTAAGTTGGAAGCAGTCACATGGCAGAGTCACTAGCCCACCTTACTGGCCTTCCTTATGTTTCTGCTGGAGAGTTGATGGATGATTCTTGTGGTTGCTCAAGTTTGCACACTCAGGTGTGGTTGCACTTCTCTGAGGAAGGATGTAGCTTTAGGACTAACATGATTTGTTATTTATGTCCTATAAGTTCTTACCAATTAAAACAAACAAACAAACAAACAAAACAAAACAAAACAAAACAAACAAAAAAAAAGAGCGCGAGAGAGAGAGAGAAAAACGTTCATAGTTTTGTCCCCAGGATGTCTTTTAAATGACCAGATATCAAACCATCAAACCTACCAGAACAATGTTATTAGAACCTTTCCTGAGAACACAGAATTTTAAAGGTGAGTAATAGGGAAAGGGAGGATTTATGACTATCTAGCCACTGACAATAAGGTCATTTCAGAACAGACTGCAAAACTATTGTTTATAGAACAGCCCTTACAAGGGCAAGAGTTGCTGCACAAAGTAGTACTGCTGTTTAAAACAAAAAGACCAGTTGTAGAACCCCTAAAGTTCTATCTAAGAATATGGTCCTACAGGGATTATACTGAAGATTAAAATACTTTGGCTCTAGTGACTGCTGTAATGAGAATACAGATAGAGATAAACTGACAGAGCTGAAAAGTATTTAATTTAGATGACAGTCTACAAAAATTAATGTGAAAATGAGAATTGCTTAGAGGTAATAGATTAGGGGTACAAGATTCATTTTTTAAGTGTTAACCTTTTATACAAGAGTGTGATACTGTAATTAAAATGACAACATTCTTTGTTTGGGGAATTTATTTTGCATTTCTAATGGCTGTGTAGTTCCTAGGTTAAAAATTTTTTCAAGCAATTTCTGACTGACAAATCAAGGATTTTTCACAACAAAATGGAATGAGTATGCTTCATTGTACTCAGCAAAAAGATTAAGCAGCAACTCGTTTTAATTGTTGTAAATGATTAAATTAAACTTTTTTAATATTAATATTTGTTCTGGACCATGTTGCATATGAACATAGAAATTCAATTAATTTCTTTCTGGTAACCTGATCCTTAAGAACTTGCCCCAAACTTTAAGCCTCTTTGATGTTCAGAGGCTTTGGCTGAGATCAGAGATGAGAAGAAAAAGAATGGGGACCTCTTCACAATATTTTTACCTTTGAAGTCTGAGGTTAAAAGTACTCTTACTGTTTGCTTACACAAGCGAGAGAATGAAGGATAAGATCGTGAATTATAATAACCGACAAATGACAAATGTTTTGCATGAAGTACGTTTCCTCATCAGGAGAGAGAATGTTCTTTTAACAGATTTCCAAAGAGATTGGCAAGTTGTAGAGAAACAATTATAGGGAAGCAAGAGATATATCGTTGGATTTTGGTTTAACTGCTTAAGTGGGAATAAAGAATTCCTTTGGAGTTTTTCCCTTTGTTTTCCTCTACATTTTATAATAGTGGTAGAAAACATGCATATTATCCAACTGTCAACAGATTCCCTAGACTCCAGCCTGGAACAGTACGTCCCACATCTCCACTATGAAAGTCTTTCATGAAAGTTCCACTGTCATTCAAGATCATACTATTCCCTCCTCTATTTAAGTGTCACTCAGCTCCATTCCACCAGCCTGGAAAAATGTCAAGAACTTTTATCATCAGTCAGTTGCCAGTTCTGTATAGTGAACAAGCCAGCAGGGACCTCTGGTGCCATCAGTGCAGCCCAGTCAGTGCCCCTCTCTTTAGGGATGGAGTATATCATTATCCCGGTGACTGGACAGAAAAAAAAGATGCATTTTTAGAATAGTTCTCAGGGAGCAGTTACTGGAAATCTCCTCCCTTGAGACAGTCTATTGGCAACAAGTTTTGCTGCTGTGACATGAGGTATTGCATCAAGACCAATCCTGTCACTAATAAAGTTAGTGGGAAATGTGCCATTCTTTTCAAGTGAAGTCAACAGAATTAGTGAAGCGAATAAGAGCTAAAAAATATACCTTGCATTTGCAAATGCAAATGGAAAGTCGTGTCATTTTATGTCAGAAGATGCCCCTTCCCCACATTTAAAATAGTAACGAAAACAGAAATTTTGCTTTCATACTATAAAATTTCCATTTTTGGTTTTGGGCGTGTTTATTTAAGTTTGCATCTAAAAAAAAAAACCCAAAACCAAGATCAGGCTGCTTCAGTGTTTCTTTTTTTTCTCTTAAAAAACCCCCCAAAACACCCTACTTGTTCATTTCCTCTAAAACAAGGCATAGAGATTGTAGAGATCTTTTTGTCAAAACTATTTTCTAATAAAAAGCTGTTTACTTTCAACTTTTCCTCCATCAGCTCTAACAGTCTCTTTTAATTGCTAACAGCCACATTACACAGCTGTGCTAAAAAGTGTTACTTAACCTGCTCAGCCTTAATGGAGAATTTCTGTTGATTTCTGCTGTCAGACCCATAGGCTCTTGACTGCACTAACAGGCAATAGATAGTCCCACTGTCCTGGGAAGTGCAATTTTTCTATAGAGAAATAACATGGTGCTAGGATTTTTATTTTTTTTTCCCCATGGAATATTATCATACTTGGCAATACTGGGTTTAATTCCACTTAAAATGACAGAACTGAATTGTCATCATTTTTAATGGGTAAAATCTCTGCAGTTTGTCAGAGGTGCTGTAAAATCTAATCAGAAATTAGACCGTAAAATTAATAGGCCCATATTCTATATAATGCTATTTTACAAACCTGGAACTGTAGCAGATTTGGAGTTTCACGTTCAGTGCAACCAAGCAGGGGTAGAATCTTCAGTTTAAACAAACAAGCTCTGAAGTAACCAGTACACAGTGCTAAGCAGTTAGTAGCTGTGTTTGACTTTGAGTAGTAGGTTACCAAATCCACTGGTTCCACACCTGGACTTTCATTTTATTGTATTTCCATACTGCAGCTACAAGCCACAGGAGAACTTCCCCTAGTTTAGTTTTACAGAGGAAAGGTTGGGAATGGCTGTAAGACACTCGTTTTGACCAGGCAGCCCTTGTGTGCCAACACCCCTGCCTGCCAGGTGACAGAAGGGCAGTGCAATCCCATCTCCTTTATTTGGAGAAGAATAGCAGGATAAAACAGAAAGGAGAGGCATGAGGCAAGCCTGGGCAGGAGCCAGTGGTACAGCCTTTCCTCATCAGCATCACTGAGAAAAAGAGGAGGATAGCCTGGGTCTCCTCAGAGCCATGAGCAGTGCCAGCATCTCCTTCCCTGGACTTTGCCCACAGCTACATAAATACATGTGTGGAGACACAAGGCCCAGATCAAAGTTTTCCATGCCTAGAAAGCAATATAGAAAAATCCCAAGAGGGACTTCTCAGGATTTTTTTCCCCATCACATTAGGAGGAGGGCAAGGGGGGTGTTTGTACTGTCCCCCCCCTCTGCTGTCAATCTGGCTAAACATATGTAACTTTACACAACACTGTAGGAGCTGCTGCTGTTGATGATGAAGGATGGAAAGGCAGCAATAAGCAGATAGCTAACTTCAGCTTCTGCATGCTGAAATGATTCACTTTTAATGATAATTTTGCACCATTTTAACTCCGAGTACATCCCACATAATGATTATACAGTGTTACTATAAAACCTCAGGGTTCATCCACAGAAACATTTCTTATGCTGGGAGTTCTCTGTGGAGACATACTTAACAGAAATTGGTATGAGGGGAAGATTAAATAGATAAGAGCATAAAATCAGATTGTAGAATAAATACAGTCTTGTTCAACTGGGAGGCAAGAGCTTACGCTCCCAGTTCTCCTACCAGCTTCCATAATACTGGATGAATTGCTTCATCTCTTTGCACCTCAGTTTTCCAGATTGGAAAGTGGGGTAAGGTCTTTTTCAACCCTTTCTCCATCCTATCTAAGCACACTGCAATACAGCAGGAATATTTTTATATGTGACATTAGCACTCTGTCTAGCCTATGGAATCTGGATCCCAGTTTAGTCTTCTAACTTGTTGCAAATAATTATCAGCATATAAACATGTTTCCTTTGGTGTTGGTTTGTGTTCTCTTTTCTTGCAGATTCTGCTATTCATTCCAAGAGAGAAACAACAGTGTTTGCCAAGAGCAAAATCAGTAGAGAAGTAATTTTAATGTTGTTTTGGTTTTTTTGGCTTTTTTAAAATTTTTTTTTTTTTTTTTTTTTTTTTTTTTTTTTTGGTAGTATTTATTTATATTAATAAAGCCATTCCCTGAAGTAATCTTGCCTTAAATCATTAGTGCATAGCAATACAAAACAAAGTGAAAACTTTTGAAAAAGCACTTAAAGGAAAAAATTTGTAAGGAATACTCTTTCCCTATATCATAATTACTCATTTAAGAGGCCTCTGCTCTACTGGTGATAATTCAGAGCAGCAGTGCTTGGCTTAGAACTGTCAACTTGCAGCTACTGCTATAGAAACTGTAGTTGTACAATTTTCAAAGTGAGAAATTTTATGAAGTTAATAGTATAACATTGTTTATGAACTTACACCACACCATATATTATTCCCAGATATGCATAATGGATTTGTTGTACTGAATGATGGTTTAAGAAGAAAATGTAACTAATTTTGGAGCTACAATAATTGATTTATGAGGTAAAATTGAATGTGCTAAGTATGTATTACATGGCTACTCACCAGCTAAGTGGATGGGAGTAGTATGAAAAATATCTATATGTAAC
The DNA here is from genome assembly GCA_038090715.1 of Florisuga fusca. Classification (NCBI taxonomy): domain Eukaryota; kingdom Metazoa; phylum Chordata; class Aves; order Apodiformes; family Trochilidae; genus Florisuga; species Florisuga fusca. The sequence continues at coordinate 33,452,020 of JAAWXA010000004.1, read as the reverse complement.
TAACTGCAATGTATGAATATCAAGGAATCAGATAAGTTATTTAAATCAAAGCATGAAGATTAACCTAGAAGAAAATGGCAAAGATTTAAGAAAGGCAATTGGCTGTCAGGGGAAACTAGTCAAGAATTAGATGTTCTCGCCTATGTAAATCTTCTCTCATATAGGGGAATGGAAGCTTTAGTCTTTGAAATTTTAAAACAGCTGGATCGAACAGTATCAAATTAAAAGATATCGCTCCAGTAACATCTCTCATTAATATCTTGCTTTCTAAGTAATGGTGGAACTTTAGAGGAAATGCTACCCAACATGAATGATGGAAACTACCTACCTCTAACGAAGAAAGGACCTCTGTCAGGGATCTGACTTCTTCGCACTTATCAAGAAGTACTGGAAGTACTTTCCATTTTCAATTCATTTGAAAAAAAGAAATGGATGTCATTACACGTGGATGTCATATGAGTTCACAGGCAGTTCCACTAAAGAGCTTTACACCAAGTAAAATTTTTCAGTTTAGAGAAAAGCTATGCCCTACTGTCTTGCTGCAACTTTTTATACTAACAAACGTTAACTGAACAACAAATTGTAGTCACTTGTTTAATTTCACTAGATTTCTCTATCTGAACTGATAGTTTAATTAAAGTATGTAAAATCATATGACCAGTTTGGAAGAAGCACAATATGCTCAACTTGCTGCTTTTGCCACCCTCTTCACTTACACTAAGCAAATAGCTGAGTTCCACAAAGATCCTGCTACCTCTTGAGCAAGTATGCTTTAGAAAAACAAAACAAAACAAAACAACACAACAAAAAAATGAAATATTTCCATTAAATTTACTCTAGTAAAGGACCGTTCCTCTTGTAAAAAGGCGGAAAGAAAGGGGTTTAGTAATCCTGTTTGTATAATTTAATTTTTTAAAATCAAGGATCCATATTGATAGGTCTTGATTTAAGCTCTAAAATTCAGGAAGCATCATATTTGTATTACACAGCAGTGAGCAGCAGACCATAATTTGCCTTTGCTAATGCAAAATAACAGGTACAGTATTCTTAGCTTGACAACTGTCACATGTTTTGACATAGAAGCAGGGCAGATAGATCATATATTACTCTGATTTTAGATACCTAGCTCCATCAAACTATTACAAAGCCAAAATATCATGTCAATGTGGAGCTTTTTGTCCCTGAATTACCAATAAGCAAAATGAAAGAAAATCCATCTGATTTTTATTTTCTCTTGAGCATTTATGTATAAACTCCTGTTATACAATCTTTGTGTATAAACAATGTAACATACATAGTATATATAAAGCAGATGTATTTTGACTCAGACGCGCATTATTGCTTATTCTGTATTATTTGTAGCTGATTCAGTATTAAAAGAAATCAGTTTTATAACTAAACTTTTTATTCTTTCTTCACCCGAACATTAACACACGTAAGATTAAGTTCTTCTTTCATCTGGAAATTTTACTTCATACTTTGTCAGCTTTATATGTCATATTTTCATCGAGTTTCTGTCATGAGACTATAGAAGGCCTGAGTGACTATGTCTGAGTGTATGTTTACACTTCCCTGTGTTGGAATGACAATATGGGCATGTGTACAATATATCAACAACATTTATAATGTTTCATATAAAAATTAAGTTCATCATAATCTGATACTATTGACTTTTCTGGTGTAATTTATTGGACTTGTAGCCACAACTCTGGAATTTGTGCATATGCTAACAGTTCCTTTTACCCACCCCTTTCCAAGTCTATGACTAAAACAGGTATATAGCTACACCTGTCTGAAGTATGGTTATATTCTTTCCAAATAAATAATAGCCATTAACTGCAATATGGTAACTAACAGAAAGCAGAAGTTCACTTTTAGCAATCTAACAAAATACTAATGGATACAAATAAATAGTTGCAGCTGTCATTAAAAAAAACCAAAAAACCAACCAACAAAAAAAGACCCAACAAAAACAACAAACACTTACATGCTAGACTTCATTTGTTATTGAACAAATTAGAGTACAGTCTACTACAGATGACCTGGTGGCCTTCTAGGATTACAGACTAGAGCATGGGCTATTCAGCCCAAAGGTTAGGGCCCGTGTCCAGAACTGGGACAGCAGACAAATGTTCATGGCCAAAAATCAGGAACCAGAAAGTCAAACCAAGGGTCAGAACCCAGAGATAAGAATAAGCATCTGCCCAGGAATCAGGAATCACAAGCTGAAATCAGAAACCCACACAAGAAGTAACAATTGCAAGCCACAATGCAAAGGTGGCTCTGAAAATGTACAGCACAAGAGGCACAGGCTGATATGCTTTTGTTAACCCCTTAAATACAGGTCTAAACTGCAGAGATTTACCAATTTACTGCTATGGAATTAGGTCTTATCCCAGATTAGCAGTATGGAGGATAATGTGAAGATAAGGCAGTTGGTGGATCTGTGTGAATGGTACGTGCAGTATGTGTCTGCTTTCATCATGCTGTAAATGGGACAGTCATCTCCCAGCCTAGCAGTGGCAGATACGCAGTCGGCATTGGCTGGCAGGCATGGTTACAAGCAGAGAGAATTCCCCCTAGTTTCTCACAAACCCAACAGCCAGCTATAGCAGACATACTCTTCCAGTGGGTGAGTACATATAAACATCTGCATCTCTGCATCGCAATTGCAATTAGTCTTACAACAGATTCTGGGTTAAGCATGTTCTTCTTTGATGCTTATTATTTTGAAAAGAGGTACTGAGGACCTAAAAGCGAGGGGGGAAAGCTTAGAAACCTCTCGGCATAAGAAAGATTAATATTCATGTATCTTACAAATAAAGAATCATAGAGTGGTTTGGATTGAAATGGATCTTAAAGAGATCTAGTTGTACATGCAAATGAGTAGTAAAAAAAGTGCCAACAGAAGACTATCTTCTGGCATCAAGATAATTGCAGCCACAGGAAATATTTCCATGAAAAATAAAGTAAATATGCCAGCCTTCTAGCCCTTCCAGACTGTTTAGTTGCTGAAAGAGGTGGAAATTCTTTTTTCAGTAGTTTACCTATTAGGCTACTGTATCTGCTGTTGCTGACTCTGAAAGTTCCAGAGGCATTACATCCACATACCACTTTTAAATTAGGTACTAACATACAAGTTCCGAATCTCTTAAAAGCAGGAATGAATTAGAACAAACAGATCAATGCTGCACTAGTATGGATCTTTAGCTTTTTGATAAGCATTTCCCCTTCCTAAGGCTTTTTCTTAGTGTCACTGCAGAGTGCACAGTCGGATTGGACTTCAACCTGTGATTTTATATGCAAGAAGCAGCAGTGGAGGAAAGCTGCATGCAGAGAGGCCTATCATGAAAAATATCGATTGAAAAATAAATAATAAATCCTGGCCCCTTCCCCAGTAAAAAAATTTCTTTACTTTGGACTAGTATCTTCATTCTGCCAAGTGTGGGGCTTTTTCCTCTGCTGGACTACTAGTTCACAAGAGAGGATAGTGGTCCACCCTTTTTTACAGCTTGTGCGAGGACAACAAGAAACGAAGACCCTACCCATGCAAGGACACAGTAACTCCCTTGAGTCCTTAGGAGTGCAGTTGTCTCAAGGAAAGCAGCAGATTCTTTGTGGAACAAAATGGCTTGGGCACATAAGAGGAGTTTGAAAAAGAAACATGTCTCCAGTGTGTTGGAGTGCACCAGGTTTAGGGGAAAGAGTAGCTGCTTCATCTGTTTTCTAGATTCAGACAGTTGAATTATGGAAATGAACTGACTACAGAGGAAAAAGTAAATCTCAGATTTGTCAAGTATATCAAGCAAAGAAGGAATTAGATGTGACTTGAGTTGCAAGGGTTGGTGGGCAGGAGAATGGGTGACAGCATAGACTGAAGGATGGCTTTTCTGGGGGCTGGCATAGTGAATGACATGAAGGACTACTGACTGGGTGCATGGATGGGGCTGAGAAATGCACTAGCCTCTGACTGGCAGAGGCAAACAGTCCAGCATCAGAATCATACAGCAGTGGTCTGAACCCTTTAGTGCACCATAATAGAACTTCAGACTAGTTTGGGTTGGAAAGGACCCTTAAAGGTCATCTAGTACAAGCTCTCTGCAATTAGAAAGGATATTTCAACTAGATCAGGTTGTCCAGCCTGACCTTGAATGTTTCAAGGGATGGGGCATGGACCACATCTCTAGGCAACTTTTTCCAGTGTGTTGCCCTCCACAACGTACTTCTTTCAATGTAGTCTCATTCTACCCTCTTTAAGTTTAAAACCATTACTTCTTGTCCTATCGCTACATACTCTGCTAAAAGATTTGTCCCTATCTTTCTTGTCTGCTCCCTTTAGGCACTGAAAGGCAACCATAAGGTCTCCCTGGAGCCTTTTCTTCTCCAGGCTGAACACCTCTCAGCCTGTCCTCACAGGAGAGGTGTTTCAGCTCTCTGCTAAGTTTTGTGGATGTCCTCTGAACTTCCTCCAGCAGCTCCATGTCTTTCCTCTGTTGAGGGTGCCAGAGCTGAACATGATACTCCAGGTGGAGTCTCATGAGAGTGGAGGGGTAGAACCACCTCCCCCAGCCTGCTGGCCATGCTTCTTTTGAAGCAGCCCAGGATAGGGTAGGATGTGGGGGCTATGAGCACACATTGCTGGCTCATGCCCACTTTTTCATGTCTGAGTACCTTAGAGCTGTTCTCAATCCCTTATTCTCCCAGTCTGTATTTATACTTGGAGTTTCTCTGACCCAGGTGGGGGAACTTGCTCCTGGACTTGTTGAAACTCATGAAATTTGCACTGGCCCACTTCTTGATCTTGTCCATGTCTCTCTGATTGGCAGGCATCCTGTGCCTCTTGATGGCATGTAAACTGTACCATTTAGCTTGTTGTCAATTGCAAAATTGCTGAGGGTGCACTCGATCACACTATCTAGGTCACTGATGAAGATACTAAAAAGTACTGCTCCCAATACAGTCATGGGACCAGGTTCAAATTCCTTCCTTCCCTAAAGACTGGTGCCTCACATCCCTTTAAACAGCACATCTGGTTTATGCATGCCTGCAGGCCAAGAGTTCTTGCCTGTACTACATTAGTATGAGAATTTGGAGTTTGTGTCAGAGTGGTAACTTGGACATGTGTGTGAGGGAACGGTGATGGACAGATATTATTATCTCTACTACTTGGGCAGGCAGTTCTTGTGGAAAGTGGCAACTGTGAAGTACATCTCTGTGAGAAGAAAGGTAGAATAGGCCAGGAGATTCTCCCTACCCACACGTACAGCTCTGTTCAAGCAAGTATTGGAGCCAGTGCTTGGAAGTGCTGCACATTCTTGGACTGGAGCATTCTCCACCACAGCAGTGTGGCTCCTTACCATAACAGCTCTCATTAAACTCTTCTAAATGGTTAAATCTGTCTTAGCTCCATAAGGTATCTTAGGCACATAAGAATTTAAATATGCAGATATAGTGATGTGGGCCAGGCCACAAACATCTTTCTTAGAAAAAATAATGTTGGGAATTTTGCTATGACCTCACCCAATTTTTCTACATGAAAGAAAAATATTGTCTGACTTCCTTCATAGCATACTCTATATCTTATTGACAAATCACATATGACACTAATTTATTAGTGTAAAAATATTACTACACTCAAGACAGCCTGCTACAATTTACTACATCAGGGTTTTTCATATGCCAAGGCCCTCTCATCTCTGCTTGATCATTAAAAGTCCCTTGGCTATTTTTTTGTGCAACAGAAGAGTTTTGCCCTGTTGCCTTGGCTAAAATCCTGAATATCAGAATGGCTTTGCAGCTCCAAGGAAGATTCACTGAGCTGGTGCTTAAGAAATACAGGATGGGTTTTTTAGAACCACCACTCTGTGTTAGCTCCTTGCCACAAAAGACAGTGTCAAAGTAGGGAAAAAATGGGGTATGTAAACACAGGAAAGTAAAACCTCATGACAGAGACAGGATACTTACACTGCAACATTGTTTTTATCCTTATGTGAAAACTACATTTATTACATGCAAAGGGAAGGAATGAAACTAAATACTTGGTATCCCTTTTCCATACAGGTATTCCTTCAGCACTTGATATCTGCTTAGTTTTGTGAAAACTTCAACAACCCATTAAAAAAGCTGGATCCACTGATGGTACCCAGAGGCACCTGCTTAACTTCACAGAAGACACAGACATGAATAAGTGTAGGAATTCAAGTCCTTTTGCCAGCATCATTTTGTTACGAGGAAGATTGATAGCTAATTTCATAAATTGCTGTTTCAGGCTTTTTCCTCTCTATCACGAGTGTGCTCTCACCCCCACCCCCACCTTCGTTTCACTACAGCAGTCATGCACAACCAGTGACTGACTGCTGATACTACTCAAAGTAAGCAAGCTCTGCATCACTAATATTCCAGGCTACATGAATCCATCCAGAAAACATATTAAAGATAGAAAACTGAGGATAAAATTAAAACTTCCACTCTATCCTTCACATAAATTGATTTGGTATTTTGAAAAAGAAATCAAAGTCTCACTGAAGTTCTGGCTCACATGAAATCCATGAAAAATCAATTAAAAAAAAAAAAAAAAAAAAAAAAAAAAAAAAAAAAAAAAAAAAAAAAAAAAAAAAAGAAAATCTTAAAGTGTAACCCAAGATAACGAATTGCTTTACCTTGTCTCCACTTCCAAAAGCCAAAACAGTTTCATTATTATTTAAAAATAAGCTCTCTAAATGGGATATAAGTAAAGAAAATTGGACACATTTTTAAATCTTTCATGCATTCTCAGAGATTTTTACATACATGTTTCAGCAAATGCTATTTTAGCCATAGCAATACATTTTAACTTCTGTTCATGTAACATTTACTGACCAGTCCCTTCAGCCAGATCAGATCATGATATAATGTATTTCCAAAGAGTATGTTCCTATTTTGTCTGAAAAGTAAACAATTCATCTTCGCACAAGGAAACAAGTTTAATTGTGAACACAGAAAAGCAAAGCATTCGGATGTTATATATTCAGCACAAAAAATAGCACAAGGTTTTGAAATATTAGTAAATACATCAAAATAGTATATAGGTCTAAGTTCAATTCATGTAAATAAGCAGGAGGTAATTAGTGATCCCTTTAAGTTGCATTATGGAGCATACTCTCTATACACTCTTTAAAGGCTGTAAGGAGTAGTACACTTGCTTCTTTTTGATCTTCACACCGCCCACCATCACAGCTGATAAACTACTGAAATGCCTTAATGTTTCCCCTTCCCTCTCACTCTCAACAGATATGAAAGCATGGTATATACCCAGCTGCATCTAACTCTCATTTAGAAACAAAATCTTTAACAATCTTTCATACACCTATATATCAAAAAGCCACCACAGCTCATTGACACATAGCTGTGCATTAGAAAGCTTATTTTGCCCTAGGATTGCTGAGATACTTGGCAAGACAGCCAGCCAGTCTCCCTGTCTCCCTGATGGCGTCTGCATTGCTGCAGATTTGTCATGTAATTCATGGAGTTGAACTTAGCACATAAATTTTCAGTTATGACTAAAAAGTTAGAAAATTCTCCATGGAGGAAAGCTACATGCCCGTTCTGAGAGTCAAGCGGGGAGCACTTTGGGGAGTGAGAGCAAGAACAAGGGAACAATCTCAGTGTGACAGTGACTTCCAGAAAGGAAGAATAAGCTAAAAGAAACAAGTGGCAAGAAATAAATTCCGTGATAACTTTTTAGGACCCTTCTGTTCATTTTCCATCAAAATATAATTGAATCATTAAATCACTCCCACCTTAGGTGGAAGTTTGTTGAGATTTTTTTTTGAGAACTGACATCCTGGTAAATCAAAAGGTTCTACCACAATCTGAACTCTGAATTTAAAACCAGCATCTCTACAGTAAACCACAGATCTGCATCCTTAAATGTGGCAAACCAGAGCCCAGATCCAGACAACAGGCAAGATGATGCAAAACCTTTCACTTAACACTGAAGCAATACAAATTTGTGTTTTCAGGAGAAATCTTGTGTCAGACAGAAAGACCAAAAGGAACAAGGTCCTTTCATAATAAAGACTTGAACCTATCACCAATATTATGCCATAGTGAAGAGGTTGTAGGCAAATTTGATGATATTACACACTTTTTTTCTTAGAAGACAGTACTTTCAATCATTATTTTAGATAGGGTTGGCCATGCTACAGCACTGAAGTGCAAAAAACCTGAGGTTCTTGCCAGTGAAAGACAACCTGGGTGGAATTACTGTTTGAACAACTACTTTGAAGATATTTGTTGAAATCCTCGCACAGCAAAAGTATGTATGCCTGTAAAAAATAACTTCATTTTAATTCACTCTTTCCTTCTAATTTTGTAATATGCAACACTGGTCTAAGTTGTACTTGTTTCATTAGTACCCACAGAGAATGCAGTGAGCCTGCCCAAAGATGTCTTCTGCTTTTAACAGTTACCCAGTAGACATGTTTGTTTTATTTGAAATACAATTTTTTAAATTAAGTAACTATATCACTAAAATTCTTAGTGCACACAGTTTTACTACATAAACATGACACGAAGTAATAGATGTCAATTTTCTTTACAGAACTTTGTTAAGTATCTGTACAGGCACCTCCTTACTGATATAGCACAGCCTTCATTAGGCAGAAGCAAGGAGTGATGGAGGATTTGCCAGCAGAATAAAGCAGCAAAACTTTAGCTGCAGACAAGCCCTCTTATACTGCCACTGCAGTGTGGACAAGACTGAATGCAGAAGACATGGAGAAAAGAAAAAATCTGAAGCAAACCCAAAAAATTAATCAGAAACAAATAAAATCCTTAGCCCAAGGGCAGCTCTGTCAATTTTATTTTGGACTATTCTTGTTTGTTTTCTTCCAATACTCCTGCCAAAGGAAATTCCTCTGTATTTTCTTAAGACATCTGAATTTAATGAGAAGAGGGAAGCTAGATGGAAGGAGGGCTTTTCTGATAGTCTTACCTCAAAAGGTTTGAAAGCAAGGTTTGGGGAGTGTGCTAACTGAGAAGGAAACAATTCACAGGTAGATTCAAGACTTAAAAAAAAAAACTGCGAATCCAATCCTCTTGCATACTCTTCCTGTGATATTTTGCAGAGAGGGGCAGGTAGCAATAGCACTTTTTTCTTCTGAGGGCTTTGGCCCATTGAGTAGACTCTGATTTTCACTTACCTGTTAGGTCTCTCTCAGTAGTAGTAACCCAGTAGATCTGCAGCCGCCTAGTACCAACACAGCTCTGCTCCAGGATCTGGCTCTTGGTTTGAGCAAGTGACAGGTAAGATAATTCTCAAACTATCTGCTGAGAAAGAAAATAAGTAAAAATAAGCAATTTTAAACAAAAGCAGATCCAGATTTAAAAAAAAAAAAAAAAAAAAATTGACCTGCAAGTAATTTTCCTGTTTATTCTTGTATTTCTTACTGAAGGCAGGCGACACGAGCACACCAGACTGTCATGAAAATATGGGGAAGGGAACACAAGAGGGAGAAATACAAACATTCACCTATCTACTTCAAACTATCACCTATCTACTTCAGCAGAGCCAACAACTGGAATAGCTGCTACCTTGCAACCCTAGTCCAAGTTCCTGTTTTGCTTGATTTGGACTATGTACCTGAACTTCAGTCTGCCACCCTAGCCCATGCAACCTTACAAACCACAATGCTACAGGGACTCTTCTCCTTCTTCCCATTAAACCTTGCCCTACAGATATAATATTATTAATATCTGGTCAATGTCCAGAGAAAAGAATGAAAGAAAGCCACTCCACTGTAGATAATAGCCTGACAAAGCCATTTTCTTAAATGAGACAAGCCAAGGCTCAAATCTGTAGCTACCATGTAGCAGAGCTGTATCATCTGTAGGACTATCAGTACATGTTTTACATCTGTTAGTTTCATCACCTTCTCACCTTTTGCAGGTTTTTGGTAGCCTACAGTTCTGGGAAAGGTAGTGTCACTAGTCAGAGTTTCTTAGGAAACCAAGATTTCAAGAGCAGGTATAATCAGTCTAGCAGCTGAGACTTGGGTGGAACTCCAGCAAGGGGAATGACAGAAATTGTTACTCATACATGCTGTTACATCAAGGATTTGCATTAGTACAGACCAAATAAACTAATTATGGATGTACACTGCCAGTGTAACTACTTACTAGTAGTCTCAGTGACCTGATCTGTGCACTGCAGTGGTTGCATATAGACAGCAAAGAGAAACAGAAAAAAACCTGAATACTGATTTTCTACAGGACAGGACAGGAATGGAACAACAGAGCTACAGTTCCTGTTGTTTCTCCTCCCTCACATCCTCCCAAGAGCTCTCAGCCATTATAACATATTATTTTGTTTTCTTTTCATTTTTTTTTAACACTGAGTAGCTCATGCTCATATGAAACTCGTTCAAACTGTGGTCTGGAGTGTTTGCAGTAGGGTCTCTGCTTAATTCTCAAGTACATTGCTCAGAACTAGGTTAGGCCTGGGGTCGTAACTAAAGCATAAGACTAACTCATTAGAAAAAAAGTTTCTCTGGTATTTGATGGAGTCATGAATGTTTGCAGGAAGGAAAAAAAAAATCATTGTATCTAAGCACACAAATATCCAGAACACATTTTTTGGCTACTAGTCTTTCCTTGCACCCTGGTTTCAGCTGTAGCTCTATATGATTAAATTTACTGAAGCCAGATAAATAGGCGCTGTGATACACACAGGGCAGACTGCTGATGTCTGAGAAAGTTTTGTTAACACCCATGTTCTTTTCAGTGAAGTGAGATGATAACAGTCTGCTCAGACCCGTAGTATGCTGTGGGCACTGAGCACTGATAACTTGGTTTACCATCAACCGTGGTTTACCATCCTTTCCTTGAGAAAGGATGTGACAACAGGTAGGAAATGTTTCTCCATCTGTAATACAGCTACAGCATTGCCTGAAATATAAATTCCTCCAGAGAGTGTTTGTACCAGCCTTTGCTTTCAGCCGTCAGTCTCCATTCTCCCTCAGGGTTGTGCTTGGGTACAGCAGCCTTTGATATGACCACAGCTAATAAAAAAAGCTGTATAGGTGATGTTTGCAGCACTTTTGAATAGGAAACTTGGGGTTAGCTTTGTAAAAAACCTTTGAATGAGGAGAAAAAGGAGGATTTGAAAGCATGATATGCAGACATATTATGTTCTCTTTACCCCTATGGTGTGGAACACTGCTGTTGTGACACAAAGCAAATGCATAGGAAACACAGAGTGGATATTTTTTTTTTTTTTTTTTTTTTTTTTAAAATGAAAAAAAGAAAAAAAAAGAGTTAAGCTTCTTCTCTTTGTATACAGAGAATTAGTTCTTCTATTTAGTTTTTCCTTGTTTATATAAATCTAAAGGAAGGAGAACACAAACAGGCACTATTTTCTGCGCACATCTTTTTACTGGTGTGTTCTTTCAGTGGGGCTTGGTTAGCTCTGTTATGCAGCACTTTATTCTTAAAGAGTCCAGTGACTGCTTCCAAAATGTTCTTTCTTTAATGAAATCAGACCCATTAGAAAAGAGAACGGGAAGTTTTTGTTATTTGTACTTATAATCTTAAACCAACTATTGCTTATGCCCAACACGTCAGACAGCAGGGCAGACAGAGCCAGTGAGCCTTCAGACACCGAACTCTGAACTTTGGTCAGACCTTGCCCCGGTCAGCTCTGTGACAGGAAAGCAGGCAGACTTTGCAGGCAGACTTTGAACCTGGGGCTCTGGGGCTGCGAGCAGAGAAACAGCTGCACTTTGCAACATGAACTTTGTACTTAGACACAAGCACATTTAATCTCTATAACAGAGCCTTTGTTTCATTACTTATTAACATCTCCTCCTTGAGTAAAGTTCTTTGTTAATCAAGCTCTAAATCATGGTATGAGGGTTTTTTCCCACCTTCCTCTCCAAAAAAAGTAAAACCCAACACCCATCTTGATAGGATCACATTAGGTATTATAAAGGACCAAAAAAAGGTAAAAGCTAGACTCTGTGCACCTTCTGAATACCATGTGTGTGTTGTGTGTTTTCTCCTAAGGAAGTCAGTTGTAATCATCAAAGCTCATTACAGAAACCAGGCAATATTCTGGGGTATGTCTTTTCAGAGATCACTCCTTGAGATGATACCTGCAGTAATTCAGCCATCAGCAACATTTTACCTTATTTAACAAATCAGATAGAAAACTAAAGTAAAAGGAAAGTGTTAGCCCACTCACCCTAAAAAAAGCCATACTTCAAGCAAGTGTCATGGGATGTTTCAAAGTCAGACAGCTTTTTGCTCCTGCTTTTATTTTGGAACAGCCTCAGTGCTTGTCTTCTGTGTATTTCACCATAACATATGCGAATGCACATAGTACAGCCCATTAGTAAAGATAGTAAAGGCCTAGATCCATTTGTGCCCCAACTATTTGTTGGCCCACACTAGAACAGGAGCAGCAACCTACTTAAACAAGAACCAAATGAAGATCTCAGGAGAGATGCTGAAATCATTTCTGTACCAGAAGTAGAAAATAAAACCCAGTAACAGAAAGGTACTGGAAGATCCTGGTAATGCCCCCAGTTGTGTCTGTGTTGTCATAACAATATGGAGTGGCAAAGAAGATTAAGAAAGTAAAAGGTTTTTGAACAATTCTTTGTATGCAAGGAGAATAAAACAAATATTTGAAAATATATTTTCTTTATCTACAGATACTGCAAGTATTTGTCACGGCCTGTTTGAAAGAAGTTATCCACAGACACAAATATCACTGTTGCACTCTTCCTGGTTTTCGTAACTACCTAACTTTCAATATGGATTTCTTTCTGTGCTTCTGTAGTTGTCTTTTTTGTTTTGGTTTTTTTTGGTTTTCACTCTGTATGATGGGGGGAGACACACACACTTCCTTCTTCTTTCTAGATTGATACAAAAATGGAAATTTTCAACCACTCTAGAGAGACAGGATGTAAAAGAATTAATTCAATTTTGAAGCTCTCCTTTGCATGAAGCTGGGCTGGCAGGACTCAGAAGCAATTGGTGAGGATGGTCAGTTCCTGAGCTTCCTTGTGAGAAGCTTGTGACTTCTCTTATATGGATCTATTTGTTTCCTTAACATTTTCAGTGCACTGCCTTGAGAGCATCTTCATTGGTCTAATCATAGAGTTTGATTTGCATTCTTTACAGAGTGCAGACTGACAGAAAATGACAGCATTACTTTTGTTGGTTTACTGCTATTTTGGGTAACTGTTGCCCTCCTATGACTGCAAAGCAGCCAGCACAACTCCCAGAATGTTAAACTTTATTATTTTCCTTTCCACATCCAGAATGCCACGATTTCTCCTCCTTGAGGTGCCCTCCCATGATAATGCATGCATAATGCATGCACTCACCTCACCCCTGGAACACGGCCCACTGGTCACATGGGTCTGCCACGATGATCATAAGATTTAGCTGTTGCTAAGAATAGACACGATCATTTGGAACAGATCCTGCTTTATTTCAGGGTACAGTTTCTGAATGGCATTAGACAATAAAAGCTTTAGGTTGGATTCAGGATAACACCTGCCTGCTCTTTCCATCACTCCATCAAAGGCTCCAGACATCTTTCTGAGGACAGGCACAAAAACCTGCACCATTTGCTTAGCTACAGACAGACACAGACATGAACATAAATGAAATCAAGCAAACCATAATATCTCTGTGAACAAAGTAGGCAAGCCTCTGGGAAGCTACAATACCTTTAATTTAAACAAATAAATAAAAATTAATAAACTTGGAAAGCGTGCACAGAAGAGCAACAAGAATGATTTAGGTCTGGAAAAAAAAAGGCTCCTTCCAATGAGACATTGAACTAAACATGTTTTGCTTCAAGGAGATTATAATCTTTAGGGGATTAGACGAGAAGATATTTCAGAAGACTCTAAATTAGTGGGAAGACACACAACAGAATCCAGTATTTGCAAGTTCAATCTGGAGATAAAAAGCACATTTTACATGTAATTAGCTACTGAGATGAAGCATCAAAAGACACAGTAAATTCTCCATCACTAAGAAACTATTTTAATTATTATATGCTTAGTTTACACTAGAGCCCAGAAGTCTCAGCTAACACAGGCCCAATAATCTTTATCTAGCTTCCAACACAAGTCACCTCCTCTGTCTGCAGATCATGCCTGTTCCCAATTCCAAATTAGATTATTTTTTCCAGAGTAATCCAAGGTGGGAAAATCATAGCAAATGGATAGTTAGTGCATACAACACCAGGTTAGGTAGACATAATTTCTGTAATACTAACATTCCTCATTCTGGTGCTTCCAGGAAATATAGCTAACAAACTAACAAGTTGAATAAAATAAAACATATATTCCTTAATGTCTAATTCAGGTTAGAAAAAAAAAACAAGAAAAAACTCGACCAAACAAAAATGAATATCACTTTGTACATAAACTTTAAAATAAATGATGTTGTGTATAGCTCTGTGATGTGCTTTTATCAGATCCAGGTTCTACCACAGAGGAAAGGTTTCAGTCCAGCACTACCAAGCAGCCTACCAGTTCAACCCCAGAACACTTCAGTATTCTTCTATACCCTAAAAGCAAAGTATAGCTAGCAGAAAATTATTTCTTTTTGGTCCTCTAGGAGTTTACATGGATAACTCCTATTAACACTAATCAGAGTTAAGGGCAGAAATCCTCCATGGACAGCTGTGTTGTCTGGGGATATGTCCATAATTAATATGTTCTAAGAGTCTAATTTTGAAACAAAGTAATCAGGCTTAAGATGAGTTATATTAAGACCAAAAAAACCTCTGACTGCATATTTGTGTTAATGTATATATATATATGTATATACAGACTGTATCCAATGTCAGACCAATGCATAATTTACAAGAAAACTTCTGATAAAACAAGCTGTAATTCAGCTGTATTTGGAAGCATGAAATACAAATATAAAAGAAGAAAAAAAGCAGTGGGGTTTTTTTTGTTTGGTTTTGTTGTTGTTTTTTTTAACTCCCCTTTGTAGCACATCGTCATTATAAACATTAATGCTCATCATTGTTCTTTTGTCACACAGTAGTGCCCAGGCTCAGCAAAGCTAACATAATCCTAACACTTCTGATGTTACAAACTAAAATTACCATGCAGTACCATGGGAATATTAGTAATATGAAAGATGTGGAACAGAGACAAGCACATGCAGGAGAGAAGAGGGAGCTAGATTCCTTGAACATGAGTGATTTTGCAAGTAAGACATGTTGTAATGGGACAAGAAATACAAAATAATATTATGCCAGTGGAATTTGCTTTCAGTATTATTTAGGATTTCTGTCACTGAAATAGACATTTTCAAGTATGTTGCTGCTGATGTTCAAGTACAATTGATGCCCAAGTCATACATAATGTATTATACAATACAGTATATTAACTCAGCTTCAAAATGTTAGTATGTCACGAAACTTAATTCAGATATCACAAATTATGCAAAGGAGATAGAGGTGTGGAAACAGAGTCTTGTTTCTCAAAGGTGTCAACCAGATTTTGCTTTATGTCCCCCAGTCAGGAGGATATAGCAGCTACTCACTCTAAACCTCTTTCACAAAGTAAGGGCTGGGTGATTCTTCATCCCAGTATTTTTGGCACAGAGATCCTGGACTGGGGGCAAACCAATGCCTTTTAAAAATACCCACAAATTTTCAAATACAAGACAACGGCCCAGGTTTTGCAGTGTCCCAGCCACAGAGGCATTTTGTACTTCAGATGTAGAAACTGTGTAATAGGAACACAGAAGAATTTATCATTTTCCTTATCTACTATAAACCTAAGTCCTGGCTTTAGTGCTGTATGGGTGAAGAATCCAGCTGTGCTCTCTGAATGTCCCTAAATAGATGGCAGCAGTGCAGACCAACTGCTTTCTTGATTGGCAGCTGGGAATAAAGACAGAAAACCTTCAGCCCTCAGAACACAGTCGGGAATGGAGCTGCATGAGGACTCATCCAGTGCCTCTGTCAGCTGGGAACAGAGCCCATGACAATTCACAGTACTTAAAATGGAGCTAGAGACCTTCTTCCATTTCCACACATACCATTTTTGTGAGTCTCTCTCTAGCTGCTCCCTCACTGAGCACTTCCAGGCTTCATGCAAACTGCTACTAAAGGAGACCATGAACAACCTCACCAAAATCATACCAGAAGCAGCAGAGGGAAAGCAGCCACATGAAGCTTTTGCATGTGATATGAAGTTTTCCAAATCCCCTTTGAAGGCCCCTCGGCAGAGGGAAGAGGAGCGTGGTCCACTGTCTAAGACTAAAACTGAAGTTTAGCTCCTGAAACCACCACAGGAGTCTTGCAAGACCTTGGGCCCTGATACTTTTAAAAAGAAGTTTGAGGCCCTAAGTCTAGTTGTCTCTGTGTCTCATTTCATCTGTAGAAAAAGGCAAAGTGGAAGACAATTTTCTACCTATAGAGATAATATATGTAGATAATAGTAAGCATTGAAATACTAAGATATTATGAAGGCATATTAAATATTAAGAGTGCCCACTAGCATCCATTTTCTTTTTGGGTACTCAACTTCAGGCAAAACAGCCAAAACTTTTAAAGAATTTATTAGAAAATATTGTCTTGCAAAGTACTTAATAAATTTTATGTAGAAATGAAGTATTATTATCTCATGATTTGAAGAAAGAATTAAAAATATAAACCAAAGGTTGTTAGATCAGGGCCTTTTTCTTTTTGAGGAAAAAAATCCACCTTCTTTTAATTAAACCAGAACTCGGTCTCAGAAACCACACAGACACAGAAACACAAACTCAGAAAAACCACCCTTAGTCCTGAAACTTTGAGGAATCTGCTTTCAGTTAATGGGCTGGAGGGGGGCTTCATGATTATCTTATGTTCTTATTGTTTGTGCTAAGCTGAGAGAGAAAAGGGGTCCATTTGTCATTCAGACTTAAACACACTCACAAGAACAGACTCAATTTAGACTAGATAGGCCATCCAGTGTATTTGGAGACAAAAAACAAAAGAAACCAAAAAACTCAAAGCAAAACCAAACAAACCAAAC
The DNA here is from genome assembly GCA_038090715.1 of Florisuga fusca. Classification (NCBI taxonomy): domain Eukaryota; kingdom Metazoa; phylum Chordata; class Aves; order Apodiformes; family Trochilidae; genus Florisuga; species Florisuga fusca. The sequence goes on along the minus strand of JAAWXA010000004.1, from coordinate 33,434,978 downwards.
ACCAAAAACCAAAACAAAAAACCCCACCACAAACAAACAAAAATAACACAACCAAAAATAAACAAACAAAAAACCCGAAACAGTAGGAAAAAAGATGAAGTCCATGATTCCCTGGAAGAAGAAACATTAACAAGACTGATCAGAGCCCTGTACAAGAAAAGGACACATCCCTCCTTGATGGCCAGTTTGGGGAGAGTGGGAAGAAAAAAAAAAAAAAGCAATATGCTGTCTAAAGGAGACAGCTTGGAGGAGAAAGTCATATGCAAGACAGAGTGATCTTGCTGTTAGTTGAGAATACTGAGGACTTGTATTCTGTATCCTTTCATGATCTACTAAAAATGTTCCTTCTGCAGGATCAGATCTATGCTACCATCTGATGCTACCAAATCACCTGAAAGAGCATTTCCTTGAACGTGCTCAAGAGAACACCATTCATTGTGGCTGTCAGGGAATTTGGGAGCCTGTTAGGCCATCCTGTTACAAATACACAGCATAAACACAGTCTTAAACAGTTTTTTGAAAGCTAAAACAGTGTAACACATCACCAGATCATAGTTCACTCTCAGCTTCTCCCTCATCTCGTCCAGAGGGCATCCAGCTCCAGCTTGCACTCACCCATTTACTTGTGTCCCATCTGTTGGTGGCAGGAGCTCCAGGTTCTCCTCCTCTCTCCTTGGCCAAGTCAGAACGTTCTGATCTCTCTTGGGTGCTCCTGATGAGGGCTCGCTTCCTACTTTCTCCTCTAATGGCAATCTCAATCCAGAGCTTCTGCCAAATATGGCTGTGAAGGCTTAGTTTTCCTATCCTCTGTTTTCTGCAATTAAACTTAGGATATAATAGAAGACTTAGGGTGTATAATTAAGGCTCAGGTTGTAATAAAAGGGACGCTCTTCTGTTTAAATTCTCTGCCCTACTGTGGCTGTTTTAAATTTGTATTTCTATGATTGTCTAATTAGTATCTCTCTTCTGGCTTTAGGCTGGCTTTTCCTGTTTATACGGCTATGGTAAAACATCATAAATCATTTAACCTAGAAAGTGATGGTTTGCTCTCAATAATACATAGAGAATAAAAATGGCAACAATTCTAACAGAAAATGGTCATGAGAAAGGGGTTACTTGAATTATTTAAACTCTTCTTCCTATCCAGACACCATGACTTCTGAGTACTTCCTCACAGGAAATAAAATTATCTCTGTGAGGCTAATTAATTCAGGTGTGTCAGCAGGCTGATGAGTCTAAAAGGTGGTTCACCTGGAGTCAATTCAGGTATTCACCCACCACCAAACAATAGGAACATATTTTCCCCATTTCTCACGCTCTTAACCTTGTTTCAGCAAGCATCCTGGCACACAGAAAAAGCAAAAGCCCAGGAGCCAAGACAGCAGGCACAACAGGACCAAGAGCAACCCATTAAAAATACAGAAAAGGCAGAAGAGTGTGGTAATGCTGAGCACACAGGAGTCATTTCCCTCCAGTTCCTCTACCCAATCCATTTTTTTCACGTCCCTTCTCTCATTCCTCTGTGACAGCCCTTCAGGCTGTACAGTCTCCATTCTGGTTTACACTATCAGGTGCTTGGATTACAGCTGCCTGTCAACATTTTGCTGTGTGCTTGCACACCAGACACAAACCCAAGGAGAATCTAAGTCTGTTTCCCCAACCTATAAACAGTGGAAGGAAGCAAAGTCCCCAAACCAACCAGCCATAAACTTTTCCTTCTTCACTTATTTCTTCTTCATCCTTTGTTTCAGTCCAATGAAACTATCGTGCTCAGTACACCCGTCAAAGAAGTAAATAGAATTACTGACAAACACACATGAACTCTCTTTTCCTACCTAAAAAGCACACATTTTCAAACTTTTTCCTCTTCTGCAGCAAAGAAATTATGTGGAGCTAACCGCCTGTAAAATGGGCTTTCAGTTCAAAATACCCCAAACCTTTGATTTTATTATATATCGGTCAACTATACTTTAAGCACTGCTCAACAAAACCAGTCACAGCAGAGCTCTGACAGGCATTCAAAAGAGGTTACACAACAAATCCAAAAATCATCATTGACTCCTGCATCGTGATACAACTCTCAGTTCTTTGAGGCTGGTCCATACAGTAATGAATCTGTTATGCATCTTTGATCCTGCCCACCAGCCTCTGCCAGCAAATCCACTTTGAGGATATTCCTAACATTCCAAGTTTGAGAAGCTGCAGTCTGCATGAACAGATTAAAAAAAGAAAAATAAAAAAGATACAAATTAAAAATATACCTTTGTACTTTAAAGCAATATTCAGTCTCATCCCACTGACAGCTTGCCTTATGGCTTTGAAATCCATTACCTTCTGCAAAGCTAAGAGTTTTATGGCAGCCTTCAAAAAAAAGCTTCTTCCTTCAGCACAGGAACTGCAGTTGCTTCAGTGGCAGATCAAGGTCTCCATGCAGTACAAAACAGCAATTACCCAGTGAATCCAACAAATACACTGGCAAGCAGGTATGAAAAACGGTATACAAAAAACCAGCATCAGAAAGCTCTGATAACAGCTAGTCAAAACTTATCCCAGAAACTCTTTTTTGAACAACATCTCCTGGGAGAGGGGAGGGGAGAATTAAACCAAGTCTGGCTGCTCATCTTGCAGTTGCTGAAGTCTGGAGACATTTATACCAAACACAGTAATTTACTCATAGAGGCTGAGTTCTTCCCTTTGTTTGTACAAGGGTTGGATACAAGAGGAACGGAAAATTCCTGCTAAGAATTCCTTCTCCTGGGTCAACTGGACCTAAAAGGATTTAAGAGAAATTGGATGCCTGCTCTAAGGAAAGCCATTAGTGCAAAAGTGCTATCAAAATATAGACTTCAGGAGAGCTTCAACCTCATTTACAGAGGCTAGACCAGAACATCGGGCACGAACTGCTTTGTGAAACTTCTGCTACAAAAAGAATCACCCCTTTAGCTAAGTACAGAATCTAAACATCGCACAGGCAAGAAAACAGATGCCAAAACCATGTCAAAAGTTTCCAGAACTTTTCGGTTTTAGAACAGGTCAAGGCTAAGCATGTGCTACAGTCATCCAGTATGATCCTGTCAGACTTTTTTTCTGTCTGAGTTACAGTACCAGCTGTGGGGTTCACACCTCAGTATGAATCTCTGCACTATGGATATGCAGATCACTATGGCAGCCTCCTCCCTCTGCTCGGTATCCTTTCCAAAACAAAGAAAATGGATGGAAGGCCAGGTCTGAAAGCCAGTTGATAATTGCACAGACTAATTATTAGTCTTCCATTTTAATAATTAGAAGCTTTAAAGCATTTTATTGAACTTTTTTTTTTTCCCAGGTAGGGAGCATTGTAAGATTTGGAATGTTTTTAAAATGTTTTTAGTCTTTTTCAATATTAAATCACCATTAAGGTTTCCAGAGCTGCTGTTACAGAACTAGTAATAGCTTGACACCCCCACCCCTCTTTCAGTTCCAATTCACTATCTAGATGAATCACTATCTAAAATTATCAGTATACTTTCCAGATATCACTATATAGAACAATCAGGCTCCTAATGCTTAGCAGATACAATAATAACATACCTATTTTTTAACTGTCATGATAGAATCCCTCTGGGATGGAACAGAAGGAACATCACGGTATTATTAATATTATAAATAATTAGAATTATAAAAATATACCAAAAGTAGAAAGTGTGAACCAAAGGAATAACTATCACACAAGCCTTAACGCAAACAATTGGCTCTGTCTATACAATACCAGCCATATATGTTCTTCAAAGCATGCATAAAAACTTACGAGATCAAAATTATATAATTCTCCACTCATTTTCCACACATGGAATATCTACAGAAGGTGCAAGGCAGGGGAGAGAGTGGTCAGTCAGTCGTGTTTTAATTTATAGCTATTTTTGCCTAAGCCCTGAATGGCCTGCCAATTATGAATAGTACCAGCTGGGCTGTCAGGAGAGCAGGCTAAGAAGGACACACAGAAGAAAATAATAATAATGTAAAAATGAAGAGCAAGAGAGAAGTTTGAAGTTGGGGAGACCTGATGGGTATTCCAGATCTGGTGTTAAAATGCCTCACTACAGTCCTATTTTCTACAACCCCCAAGACAAAAGGATCATTATCTGGCTGTAGGCTTGGCTAATGATACAGCTACGATTACATTCAAGACTTCTTGGGGTACAATGCAGATACTTAATAATTACAAAAATTGGGAGTCTTCTGTGCATAAGAAGCAGCAAACGTAAGAACTGCATATGATGAGGGGGATGAGAATCCTTTGAAGGGTCTTCTTTTTATTTTCAATTAACTAATAACATCTCACTAGTTTCATTTTTATTATTATTAACATACTAATTTTACATGAGCTTTATAGGAAAAAAAAAAAAAAAAGAAAAAAAGAAAAAGATTTTCAGGCAGCCCTACTATTTTTAAGAAGCCTTAGCCCATGTCACAGGGAGAATATAGAAAATAATTGCTCTAAACAAAACCCAGTGAATGCCCATCAACAGAGTCATGTCTCAAGCAGCTATTGAGGGAATAAATGCTGGCATTAAAAGACAGAGATTTTACTGTTAGGATATCAATGCTGGATCTACATTGGTGTGTATATATATAAATTTGGCAAAGCAGTAGTTTTGGAAACTGGTTTGCTTTTCCTGACAACTCCACTCCATGAAAAAATAAGGTATTTACCCCAAACTTTATTGTAATCTCCTTATTTGTGGAGGCAGATCAGTTTAAAAATAAATATATTTATACACATGCATTTCACTGCATATCAGCATCATACTGAAAAATCGTACAACAGCCTCTTCTCCTCTCATTTTTGTAGCCTTGTAGGAGAGGCAAGACAGACAAACCAGCATGAAAAGCCAGCATGCCATAACTCCTCTGCTACAGACAAGTGACAATTAATCACATTCACCAGCTAGGCAGGTAGCTCTTGTCCTTTAACACTGAAGGAAAAATAAAGCTCTTCTCACAGAGCACTGATTGTCCAGGTGATACCGGAGCTCTAAGGAGCAGCTACTGAGCCACTGAGATACTTAAAAACGAGGTAAACCAAAACCTAAATATGTCAGTTTCCTGGTATGTTATTAATCCTTCTTTTTCAAGGGAGCATTGAAATCACAGCCAACTGCTGGAGTAGAACATTTATCACCAGTTTTCCCTGTAAGTTGCTCCTCCTGTGCCAGGAGTTCAAGGTTCCTGAGGCTCATTCAGGCTCTGACCACAGCACCCCTGCCCAGAGGAGAGCCAGACTCACTCATGGCTGTGGGTGCACAGCACCAGGGGCCAACAGGCATCCCCCACCCTTGGAATAAGAAGGAAGAGAGAAAACCTTAACACAGTCAAATATGTCTACTGTGGGACTGAAAAGAAAAGGATTATTGCTTTTTTTTTGCTTTTTTTTTTTTTTGGTTTTGCTCTCAAGCAACGAACCTGTTTTAGCTTTCTCCATATAAGTATAACTCATTGATTCATTCTGACAATTACATAACGCTTTTGAAGTGCAAAGGGAGACCAAAAAGCACATCCAAAATCTGGGACACCCAAAACTCAACTGTGTCTTACAGTTCCCTTACACAAGTTTTATTTCCAAGTCAGTCACATTTCACTGACTGTAACAGAGATAGTTTTGTAACCCTTCCAAAAACCCTTCAACTGAGATGTGATGATGTACTGACCCCTTGGATGGGGATGGGGTTACGGATGTAATTTCATGAGACCACACAGAAATGTTAAGATTATCTGTAGTTTCTCTCTTTCAGTCACTCAGCAGAACTCAAACACTCAGAAACCCACCTTTCTGAAAAAAGATATGGGTCTTATTTTAGCTGCTGGAGATTATTTAACCCAGGACTGCTAAATAAAAAAGTTCCACATTGCAACTTGATCCCCAAGTCAAGGGAGCTCCTTGTTGGCTTTGCTACTGCAGCAGAGGTTCCCCCTGAAAGAAGAAAACTGCAATGAAGATGTGTGAAATGAGAAGTCCTATTTGTTTTAGAAGTACACTCATCTCACTTCCACAGAGGCTTCAGCCTCCTGTTGACTCAAAAGCTGATGAAATGAACATTTCAAACACGTAGGCTGAAAGTGTAGGCAGAAATGGGTGATGATCAGGGCATGTTGATAATGTCACACAGCTGGAATGCTGCCAGTCTTTGGTGAACAGCTGTTCTCCAAACAGCTAATCATACAGGAGGAGGTCATATATAGGATTCTCCATTTTCAGAGAGGAGGATACTGCTTCTCCTGATGCCATCTCTCGTAATTTGTTTCTCTTTTCCTTCCAGTTTCATGGTGGAATAATCTAGCCAAAACACGTCTTATAGATGTAAACGTGGATTTTGAAAGTGCCCAGTGTTTTGCCTTCAATAAATCATCTAACCTAACAGCAGTGTTCCCCTCCAGATGTGGAGAGATTTAGTTATCAGTGAATTAACTTCTGAAATTATTTGGAAACAAAATAAATTTATAAGAGTAAAATATTCGACCTACTACCATTTGGTTACAGTTGTAATATAAATTTGTTGCTGGGTTTTAAAACAATCTGACTAAGAAGTTCAATGGTTAGTCTATTGAAATCATCACTTCAGTAAAAAACTCAAAATCTTAGGGCTAAAGAGACCCCAAGGTGGCAGATATATCAGAAACCAAGACAAGGGGTACATGAGTTTGGATGTACCTTGCCTGTGCAGCCACAAATACAGCATGGAAATAAAATCAGAGTAAAATGCAGGAAGTGCTTTTTATATAATACAACAAATGCAATATTATTTCCCATATTCTGAAAGATAGTAGCAGGCAGGATAACACTCATAAAGAAACCAGCATGTTGCTTTCATCATCTCAAAAGTGTTTGAAAACCCAGACCCCGACAGGACAAAATGGCTGATACTTGCCTCTAACCATTCCAGTCATCCTATTTTTGAGGATCACAGTGATAAACAATTCCCTGAAGTATACTATAATTCTGCAGCACTGATGAGCCCAATATCAATGTCTGTTCAGGGCAAGTTCAAAGACTATTCAGTATTTACTTGATAAGCTTCTCAAAGAGGTCAGCAACTAGCACAGTTAATTATCCTTGACACTGAAATTTTCTGTATTTTTATTTTCTCATCAAGACCTAAGGAAAAGGTACACACAGGGCAGTAAACCAGTACACACATACATATGCACATGCTTGTGGTTAAAGGCTATTAGTATAGATGACACCAGGAAATGGTTCTAACTGGCTGAAGCATAAAGCTCTTACAGGACTGAAAAGAAGACAGGAGCACAGCAGAAAACATTTACAAGGCTTAGGCTAGTGAGAAAGTTATTCCAGTGAGAAAGTATTACCAGGAGCTCCTGGAAATACTGATCTGCAGTACTCAAGCACTAGGAGTAAATAAAACCAACCTGATGAGAACCTCGGTGGTACCTCATCCTACAGAGTTAACTACTGCTGATCAAACCTCTAAAAACACCAGTGATCTGTGTGTTCCTGTACTGGCTCTGCATGTGACAGTGTAGTAGAGGTGACCAGCCTCAGCTCCCCAGAGGCAAACAGCTGTTGTACAGAGCATTCATCAGGACAGCTCTGATTGTTCTTCAGGTGACTCCTTCCAGCAAGCAATCCACAGAGTCTGAAATAAAACCAACCAAAGTTGCTATCACTTGCTGATACAGGAATACTAGGCTACTGCACCTGCAGTTTTCACTTAATGGAGGAACAAGACAGAAGTAACTCCTCTGTGCTGAGCTCCACCCTCTCAGTTGCCATTGCCACTGAGCTATTGCCAACTGCTCCAGTAGAAAGTCTCATCTTCATCGCATAGATGCCTGCTGATTTGACAACACTAATCCCTGTAACCCTGAGAAAGATGAGCCTCCTCAACTGTGTCATATAGACAAGGCTCCACAGATCTGAATTAATAGCACCTTTGCAGTCAACCAGTAACTGTCTAATGTAGGATCCAGAAGTGCCAACAAACATCTTGAAGCAGCTCAAAAACCCAGAAACAGCCAGAGTTGCCAAAGGTCATCACAAGGACTTGGCAGTGTTAGGTTAACAGTTGAACAAAATGATCTTAAAGGTCTTTTCCAACCTAAGTTTTTCTATGATTCTAAGCATCAAACACAGCATCAAACATTCATCATGGAATGTCTCAGAGAGTACCTGGGATCTCTCTGAAGGGTTGCTGGCTATTCTCTAGGCCCATGGTGCAGTGGGAAAAGCATAATCCAGAAGTGCCAGGAGTCAGAATGACCACGAGAAACAGCAGCCTGAATGGATGATCAATAAAGGACAGACAAAAATTCAAACCAGAAAACTCCATTTTCCAGTTGTATAACAGGAATAATTCTAGCAGGAAAAAAAAACCAGCTGAAAAATCCAACAGGCTAGCATTAAAGAGGTGGGAAGAACAAGGAGAAACCCCATCCCTCCAGTCACATTTGCCAGGGAGTTCCTTCCCCCCCAGCAGTGGGGAAGAGGGGGCCATGGAAGCAGGAGAAACAGTGATGGCTCTTACAGGGTCTCACTGGCACATCCACACACCTCCCACTAGTGTCTCTGCCTCACCAGTAGAAATTCCAGCTTTAGGAATCCTGTCAGGACAGATGCAGAAAGCAGAAGGCCTAGAGGTAAAACCTAATATTAATCTCTTTCTTCCTTTTTTGTTTTTTTCTCTTCAACCACTGCTTTTAGAATCCATGCTCTTTTCTCAAAGGTAACTTCTGAGAAACCACACAAAGCAAATCAAGTAGATCTTGGATATAAAGAATATTTTTCATCTCAGCAGATCCCAATTGTATTACATCATCAAGCTGCTTAGGTTTTGGCATTTTCCTCATCCTCCTGTGAGTGGAGCACAGATGTACAGGCACCCACCTCGAGCAGAGGCTTAGGTGCTTTCCTGGCTGGTGCTGAGCCTCGCGCTGCCAGCAGTAGCAAGTTATTCAGGTAACACATCCCATGTCAGGAATCATGTTTTCCAGCCACAAGGAAGCAAAGGGAAGGTTTGGTAACCACAAGGGAAAGCTATGGTAAATTTAGCTTCTGATAAGTGGTGTCATCTTCTTCATGCCCAGGCTTTTTGGGTTTTAAATAGATTTCTGCAGAGCCAAAAGCAGTTTTAAAAAACTTGCTCAAGTGCATGCTTATGGGAAAATGGTGGTGAAAGAGCTATTTGAAATGGTCTATAGCTACCCTGGGCAATCTGTTTAGTTCAGATGATTGTAACTGTTCTCAAAGTTTAGGTTACATGAAGCTACTCATTGCTGATATAAAGGATTGTGTTGTCTGTCTCTCTCATTTATTCAAACATCCCTAGTAACTGGGAGGCTCAGATACTCCCTGCTAGGAAGAGAAATGAAAACAGAGAGGGGGAGGGGAGGAGGGGAAAGGAAACCTGTCCAGAATACACATTTCTTTTTAGACTTTCCAACAAATGCTTCTTAGAGAGTGGATGACAAAGCCTGAATACTGCAACAGTCCAGAATTTCTATTTATTTATAGTAGACTCTCCCTTCCCCACCAGTCATCAGAAAATATGAATCCAAAAGAACAAAACTTCTGCCCAGGAAGACTGCACTCTGACCACATTTTCAAGCTGTGGAATATATTTAAATGTGCAAAATTCCAACAGTAGGTATATCGTGAGGTTTCCCATTTCTAGAGGGACATTGGCCACAGTGAAAGTTTAACGATTTGAAAAAAAAAGATACAGTCAAAACTGAAATACAGAAACTCAAATTCACTGGATTTTATGGTGGATGGAAGCGAAGGATTGAGATTCATTGATTTTTCCCTCCCCCCTCTGCCTTTCAGCTAACGCTGTCAAAGAAACATTTTTTTGAAATCTCCAAGACTCTTACACAATAGGGAAGAAAAAAAAGCACAATCAAATAAATCACTTTCCAGCTGATATTATTGCCGAATAAAATCCATTCAGAGGTATCCTAGAAGTAGCAAAACACTTCTGAGTTGCAGCAAATCAAATTTGACAATAGTAGGGCTGCTCTGACTTCTCCCCCCATGACAAACGGAGGCACAGGTTATCTGCTCTAGCATACAGTTGAAGGAGGTTGAATTTAGCAAGTCAGTTTTTATTATTGGTCCACCTTCCTAAGGAAGCCAATTTATACAACTGCCTGTACAGGTGTTTCTATCCATTTGTCTGTCTTGCAAAATAACTTCCAATTTTCCAGGGCAATTTCAATGAGGCTTTTACAGAATGGTAGCGGTTATGAGGATGCTGTGTCTGATTGAGTTTTGTACATGGACAGATGTTAGGGCAGAAGAAAGATAATGCATCTGCTGAGGAAAACTTGCCATTTAAATTTATTACATGCAAGAAAATCCACATATTAAGTACAAACCTACAGGAAATCAGACTTCACAACTTTTACTCCTTATGGCACTACTTTTTCCGACACTTGTGAGATACTGGAACAGCACAAAACCCCAGGCAAACAGAAAGATGCATTTTATAACATATCAGCACTATCTTTTTTTCTATATAAAATAACAACTGTAGAATACAGAAGTAACTGGGCTGATGCAGTAATTTCCACAACTCTGCAATGAAAGCACAAACACGTGGTGAAACTAGAGAAGGGTCCAACAACAAAATTTGTAATTGGATTTTATGGCATCCAGTGACTCTGTGTACAGTTTTTTACAGGGATTTGGGTCAGCCCAATCTTCTGTATACATCTGGAATATCACACGGAATGATTACGGAATGCACTTCAAAATTATGACAGTAGTCATATCTCTGGCAGATGTCACTTGTCATTTACTAATACATTTACTTAAGCCTGTCTAAATTTTTATTTTGAATGAAGATTTCTGTGAGTCAATTTGAAACCATATTTTTTATTATGTCTTTTATCTCCAAGTTAATGCTGTTCTACTAGGTCTCTGAATACATTGTGAAGCGGTAAAAACTTAGAAGAAGCAAATGATTTTCAGTTTGCATTCCAACCAAATAATAAGATTTCTCAAATACGTTGCAATTATTGTGCTAGGATCTATAATAGAATGTTAGATTTCATTTTATTTCCTCTTCAGGTAAAGAAAAATAGTTGATTTTTGTATTTTACCAATAATTGTATTTTGTCTGCTGAAAAAACACCAAACTATGTTAGCTAAAGGCAAGGTTATCTAGCCATCCTTGATTTGGGGCAATCAGCCATCACAAAACAATTCCTTGGAGTAAACTATAGTTACAGGCATGCAAACAAATACTAGCATTATAAATGATAGTACCACACATGAAAGGAGAATAAATCAAAGGGATTACTACATGAAGCAAATCTGTATTATGCCTCCTACTGAGTCGTTATATTTTCCATGTATTCTGCTTTAGGGGGTTGATGTCTGTTTGTATATTTTTGTTGATGTTTTTTTTCTTAAGCAAAACCACATGTCCCAACAGGGTAAATCAGGTAAAACCATTTTTTAATTTAATTTTATTTTTGGAAATGACATAGTTATGTGTCTGCTTCTCTGTATTACCAATGTAGTATGTCTCCCAACACAGATCTTCACAAAGCCTACTAAAATTTACTATTAAAAACACCCCAGCCATCAAACAATAAAAACCAGTGCCAAACATTAAAAATACCCCAACCAACCAACAAACAAAAAGTGCCAAACACAGTTTAAGATATTGTGAAATGGTTTTAATTCAGCTAAAAGAAAAAAAGTCACAAAGTCCTATTAATTTGTGACAAGGTTGCCTTTAATGAAAAGAGTCAATCAAAGTATTGTGCAATGGGCAGGGGCATTAGTCTGCTACAGGAAATGGAGCTGTCCTGATCCTCACCAGTATTTGATTTGGATAAATATTTGGAAGAGACAATTACTGCTTCAAAACAGGAGTTCTCTTTGCTGAAAGGAAAAGGCCTGTTGAAAAGTTACCTTCGGTAACCACAGTTCCAATTTCTATGTATGAATCAACCTCAGGGGATATTCACAAATATACTGCTAATATTTTTTTTCCACCATTCCACCACTCTAAAAACATAAAGATAGGAATTAATTATAAAGGGAAAGATTTTGAACCCTCTGTTACCATTCACTGCTAGGGATATCTTGTATATCAAAGATTAAACCCCAAAACATAAACGAGCATTAATATAATTTTAGCTATGTTCCATGGGAAATGTAAATGCATTTGCTTTTGAAAGACACAAATCTACATATAATCGATCAGCCCAATATCTACACCTGCACTGTCAGAAATAGAAGAGTAGATTTACTGTAGAAAGACACTGAGAAAAAGTGATGACAATGACAGGCAGACGCATCAGCAGCTCTTCTTCCTGCATGAGGTCTCCAACAAATAAAGCCACAATTCATGGACAACATCACTAACAAAATAACACTTCTGAAATTTTGTCTGTTAACTGGAACACAAAGAGGATGCTGTAAAATAAAAAGCAGCAAAGAATCCCTTTGCAGCCAGGCATAGCAACCCCATAAACACTTGCAGAGTACCAGAGACTGTGCAGCTGTAATTTACTTGTCCCTCTCTTTCTTTTTATACTATCCCAGCAAAAGTGCAGCTCTATGTTATAGAACAAAAAAGAGTTTGAGGTGAGACAGCAGTTTCTGTGCTAAGGTGATCCTGCCTTGCCTAATTTAACACTGCAGGATCTCACAGATGGGAGCAGCTTCAGAGATGTATGTAAAAATGAAGGTATCATAACTGAGACCAGACCACCCCTCAGTGTACCCAGACATGCTTCTATCCATGCAGAGTATCAGCAACTATAATCTAAATTGGTGTAAGCTACATATCAGGCATACATGTGAGAAATGTATGTTTCTGGGTGTGGGATAATTTTATGACACGTTCTTACGTTCTCTAGTTTCTTCTTCCCACATCTGTTCTTTTTGGCTCTGTGTCTACAACAGCTGTATATTTGGGGAGACCGATTTCTAACAAAGGAAAAGTATTCCTTGCTTTTCTGTTCAATCACCATAACTCCAGAAATTCAGAGAATTAGGCCAAAGTATCAGCTCTTTTTTCATAACAAACCAAAACAGCATTATTTTCCTAATCATATCAAAACCAAGTCAAATAGCTACGAACCCCATAAAAATGTATTTGTTTATATATACTTCTATCCTCAAAATTAGTGTCAAGCCTTTTATACCAACAACTCACATACATTTATCATGCCCTTTCACTGTACCTTTCTGGTTCAGATAGAAGCTGAAAAACAACAACAACAAAAAAACCAAAAACCAACCAAACAAAAAACCAAAAAAATACCCCCAAAACCAGTGGGAATTAGTCTTTATACAAAAAGAATGGTAATACATTGCTGTTCATAGAGAGGATGGCAGGATCCAGGTTGCTTCACTCAAGAAGGATAAAGACATTGACCCCAGAGCAATTTCAGCCAGCATGAGGCTGTTGCTGCTCAAAAGGCAATTCTCAAGCACAGATACTGAACATGACAGGAGCACGTCACCGTCAACACAGAAGAGCTGACAGAGCATCAGCTCCTCTGAAACTCAAGCCTGTGTGTTCCTCATTTGCTAAACCCTGAAGTCTTCATTCAAGCCACGTTATTGCTCAACTTAGAAGGCGTTACCATTAAGGAGATTTGCAGCAGGATTTTAATGATCAAGCATAAGATGCAAGCACTACATCTGCCATATCATTAATAATTCTGCAATAGAAACTAAATAATGTTCGTGTTTACATTTTCCTGCTTTGCCCTGTCATATTTAAAGCAGAAAAAAAAAAAAAAAGTGAAGATACTGAGAAAGTGCTACACAGGTTTCTCCTGTCCATTATATGTACTTGAGACAGTTCAAAAATTAACAAGCAATGTGAAATTAAAACAAATAAATGCTGTGTAAATGTTATGGCGTCCATAAGTTTAGCACCATATTCATAACCTTTCATAAAAATCACATTGCAAATTCACACCCAGTTCATGAATTTCCCCTCTTTGGATAACCAGACAGCCTGCAGGCCTTTTGTTTGTTTGTTTTAGTTCAAAGGCTCATTAGGACATCTGAGATGTTTTAATAACAGCTCTGTATGCTGTCTAATTTTTCCAGTCTATACAGTTTGACTATTTATTTGTTGAGGGGATTAATAGTGTTCTTTGAGTTCACATGTAACAAAATGTGGCCAGTGCTCATTAAAGAGACACAGCAGAGTATTTGTTTCTAAAAGACAGTACCAACCAGACTATTTTCTGTGTAAACTGACTCCTGTATATGGTAAAAGCAACAGCAACAGTATAGCGTAACTGTTCATGTTTGACATACAGATTTTCACACTGCATGCGTCAGATAGAAAGCTACATACAATTATCATCAGGTGAAACCTCACAGTCTGTCTGAACTATACCATTTTAGGCAGCCACTGTAAGTGAATGGTCAGCCTAGTGTTTTTCGGTCCTGCTGTAACTAAGAGGAGACCACACTTCACTACAAAACCCCACGATGCAGCATCAGTGGTCTACAACTTCCTAAGATGCTAAAAAACTTGTTGCAATCAGGTCTGCTGGCTCCATTAAAACCAAAATCAAAAAAACCCAAACAAACAAAACTCCCAGACAAAAACAAACCAGATACCAATGGCCTTTGCACTGCAGAAACCCACAAAGGCAACACAGACACACTAAAAAGACAAATCCAAAACCAAAAAATTTTTTGCAATGACACTGCAGATGGCCTGGAAAGGAGACAGGTCTGTGCTCTGCCATTTGCCTAGCTCTCATTCCAGGTTGTTGCCAGTGTATGACTTTGCCTTTCAATATGCCTAGTGCAACATTTTGCACATGCTCAAAGAGAAATTTCCCTCCTCAAATAGGGCATAACAACAGTAACTGGGAAATTCTGGGAACCAGCAGCTGCAGAGATCAATGCTGATGGACCAAGCTGAAACGCTGAAGTATCTCCCAGGCCAGCTGGGCAGACCCACATTCCAGAGCTGTTAATCAAGCATGACTCAATGGGAGCTTTGCCCAATTAAAAGAGTTTGGCTCGGTTCTAGCAAACATTTATACCACAGGAGCAGAAGCCCTGTGGTGCACAAGGCTGGAGTTGGAACCCTCTGGAACCCTCTTTTACCATACTGGTAAACTCCCTTCCCCTACCTTCACCTCTACTAGTCCCTCCAAATAAAAGGCTTTAATGGCAAACTGTGAAGTGATGATGAGAAGATCAGTGAAAAAGGAACACAGGACATTTGCTCTTTAGTTCTCTTTATGTCAGTTTCACTTAGAAAACATAAGTTTTCTTCCCCTCTCTTCTTCTTCCCCTCTCCCCAGACAAGCAGAAGACAATGGCATTTATATCCATACTGAAGCATAATCCTAGTATACTCAGGTATACCCCTACAAAACCCATGTAGCCTCCCAGTCCCATGCAATTTGGATGAGGTAGCACTTCCAGTACAAAGATCTTGCTCTTCCCCCTCTGCAGAGACTCCCAGTGAGGCTGGTAGCTAACTTGCTGAAACCTGGTGAATATGCCTTTGCTGAAATCCAGTCTCTTTGCAGGATACAGAAGCTTAGTTAAAGAAGGGAAGAAATCATTTAATGTAGAAAAGAAAATATTAACAAGGAAGAAAAAAAAATTTAATTTATCTGAGTGGGTGAGGTATTTGGAAAGCATCACAAGTCATAGAGGACATAATGAGAAAATGTCCTAGGCAGGGAAGAATATACTGCAGAAAGAAGTGCTAACATGCCATACTTTCTCTCTAATCCCACATTACCCTCATGCAATCAGGTCTGCTGATTGATCTTGCTTAAAAGATTACTTTCTCTCAAGTTCCTGAAGATCTGAACCTACAAGGCAAGACAGAGGGAGTTAGTAGAACTGGAGCAGGCTGAGTGAGAAAGCAAGTCAGTAGTCTTAAGTAAGTCCATAGTCCTCAAAAAAATAACATTTCCCTTGGGGTTTCTACCACTGGCCATCGAGGACTTAAGACCTAGAAACCTTTATGATCAACTTTATTTTGAAATGAAATTTATTTTAAACCATCTCTCAATACCAGTTTCAAATAATGTCTGACCGCAAAAGGATTCTCAAGCTCCACGTTATCACGCTTCTCCCCCCCCCCTTAAAAAAAGCTACATAACCAGTTGTACATTTAAATCTCTATTTTGTACATTTAAATCTATTTGCTATTTTCATTGATTTTCAGAAGCAAGTGCTGCAATGACTTACATTTACACATTGCTTGTAGTCCCACTGAAAGCAACGAGACAATTAGACACAGAATATAGAATTAAGAATGTGCATAAATCTTTTCAGATTCTCAGCCAAAGAGACTGTTTTATTCAGAAACAATAAAGAGACATAAGCTTGTGGTAACTGTGAGCCAAACTCTGTTCTCAGAAACACAAGTTCACTTCTCTTTGGACACGTGCAGTTGCAAAACCCCCCAGCAGCACACCCAGCCATGGGATGCAAAGCAGACACAAGTTTGTGTGCCTCTCCACCTGGAGAGAGGGGAGTTATATTTAATGAAAGAGTTTATCTATGTGAAAACATGGAGGTACTTTGGTGTAATTTAGATGTAGTTTTGTCTTAACACTCCAGCCAAATGTAATTCTCTCTGGTCTCTCCTTCTGACACATAGCATTTGGTCTTCTGTGGTTCTCATTGCTACGGTGATCACATAACAGAAATGTATCTAGATAGGCTTGAGAAGCACGTGCAACTTTTTACAGAGAATAATGGATAGCCTACATTATTCATAACATAACTGATTTCATTTGCATTATGCTTTACTACCCAGATTTTTAAACGAGGACATCCTAATAGGACTGTACAGGTATATTTCTTCTGAGATTCACACTGTACACTAGAATTAGATGTCTTCCATGAAAATCATTATTAAAATTAGCATTACACATTGTTAGATTGTTGCCTAAAATGACATTTTTACAATATTGTCTTCTCTTTCTCTAACACAGGGAACTGATACAAAACTTTAAAATAATGACAAGGACAAAAAAAATGTCATGAAAACAATAAGCTATACTGATCTAAAAGCTCTTGTAATGTAATGTTTAATAGCAGCTACAAAATATCCCAGTGCCTCTGAGTTACCACAAGGCACCTGTGAAACAATAAAATGGAAGGAAAATGCCCCAAACAAACCCAACAACAGAATAACCAGGGCAATGGAGAATGGCTCATAGAGATGATTCTCTCCCTTAAAATTCAAAACCATGTTATTCTTCATGTGCAGTGGCTTTGCAACATTTCCTTCAGAAAAAGAAAACCTTGTACCTAAACACACTTGCATTTATCACTGTCTGCATTGGGACTCAACTAATTCAGGTGGGTAAATCTGTTTTAGAGACTACCATGGATAATCCACTGAGAAGAAAACACTGATCCTCATCTTGAACCAAAACCTGACATGATATTTTGCTTCTTCTATTGGAAAATAAATAAATAAATAAATCAAATTAAGCCCAAACCCAAAATCCCCAGCACTGGAACCACAGAAACCCATGGAAAGAGAAAGAAAAGCTGACTGGATTCTTTATTCTGGGTACCTGAAAAATCTGTTTTCTTCCCTTTATTAACATTAAAATTTTCCTCAGAAGACAAAGCTGAAGAAGGGATTTGACTTACTACTAAACATTCTCACTCACTCCTGTCATCTTTCAAGAACTGCTGCTTTAAGAGACTGGCAAGTTTTTCTTTTCTTTTCTTTTTTTTTTTTTTTTTTTTACTCAGTTCAGTCAGCTGGAAATGGCACATGGACATCAGCAGCGCAGAATCAGGCCCTGAGATCCCATTCTGAAGTGCTGGAGAAGAAAAAGAGTCTCCTTTAAAATCATCCAAGCAAAAAAATGAGTAAAAGCAGGCATTCATGAGATGTTATTGTCCAAGACAGAATAGTAGAGACTGGGGAGAGCAAACAATATAAATAGAGAACATGTTTTTCCTTGCCTGCTTCACAATAGCTAAGATTCTTTAAAAAAAGAATAGGTAGAAAGATAAGACATGCATGCCTGATATTGAAGAAAAGACTGTTTGTACCCAGCACACGGGATAAATTGTTCAAGAACAGTTCAGCCATGTCAAGAAATGACCCTCTCATGCTGCCAAGGTCAGTCAGCCCCGCAGTCAGCGTTAGTCAGAAAGGTCATCACCGATTGCATATTTCAAATGTATTCACCCGATTTCTCCCAGAACTTCACCAACTCAGTGCAGACCAGATGGGTAGGATATTTGAGGTGTGGTATTGCTGTTAGGTGTTTTATTGATGGATCCAGAGGTGATATTCAGCCCAGTGCTGAAGACTACCAGAAAGCCTGTATGCTGCTGCAGACCCCAGTTTTGGGTGGAACCTGGGCTGGGACAGATACGTGCTGTAAGGTCTGTTTGCTCACTCACACACACTCATCACTCTGTGGCACTAATAAGAAACTACCCAGCTGAGTCTGTTGCTGTATAAGCCAGCACACGAGCTTTTATGTACCAAACAAAACCACTGAAGCTCCATGTATTTTTTTAATATCAAGAAAGAAAATAAAACTGACCCCTAAACTTCTAATTCCTGGTTACAATTCCATTTCACTCTTAGCATGCAAGGCAAAATTTTTTTTCATCTCAGCTTGATCTCTGTAAGATTCTCTAATGTTTAATATAGCAAGAAAAAATTTGACATAATCCTATTCCCATGGAAATTCATTATACAGATGCATCCTAAGAAGTAGTTAACTTGAATCAAAAAACAACAACAATGCATTAATACGTAGTGTAAATGCATGATGACTGTTAAACTCAAGGAATTCCCAGTGTTAGTTTAACTTATTAATCACCAGAGGAATGCTGGAAAGCAGAAGCTTTAAAACAACTGCTAATCAAGTTTATTATTTCTCTAATTCCATAGTTTTATTTTATTCTTAGGGTAATTTTATAGTTAAAATTATCTGACACTTGCATTGAAAATGTTATAGAGCTATGTGGTGGTGAAAATTAGTTAAATAGTCCTCATAGTCCTAATCTGTGGGTAGAGAGTTAAAAAAAAAATAAATTAAAAAGGAACAGTTGAAATATCCAGTGGGAGTTACTTCATGGAACCTCTTTCTTTCAAATTTATAAGCTGCTCTTTTGAGACAGATGTCTTGCAGAATATACAAGGAAGAGAAGGCTCAGCTGGAATGTCTCACATGCAATGTAAAACAAACAGCATTCAGACATACCATGATCCCCAAATATTATTTCATAAAATCTCTATCAAGGACTCCCCCAATTATTATAGAATTGCTGCCTTCAGACAAGAAAGTTTCTGTTTCTATGGTTGTCTTATTTTTCTAAAGGAGATCTCTGTGTAACTATACCCACACACCCACTGTGTATACTAAGGAGGATCCTTGTGGAGCACAGAGGAAAACTGAGGGTAGGCAGTAGGATTATGCTATTTTAACTATCTGTAGCTTTGTCCCATGGTTAGTCAACAGATATGCATCATTGCTAATTGGCTGTCTGGTCTCATCTGTCCATGGATGACAGATAAAAGTGTGAAACAAACTCTCTAGGTTTTAGGGCCACAATAGACTAAAGTTCAATTAATTTTCATGTGGGTTTTTTCCAGTGTTTTCAGAACCTGAATACCAGAACCCTTTTAGAAACCTTTTGTAGGAAGTGAGGCTTTTTCTCTCAGAATAAAATCACTGCTCCCACCCTTGAAAAAAAAAAACCAACCCAAAAACCCCAATTTTTTTTAAACCCAAAGCCAAGCACCCTGGAATCAAGATTTTCTCCTTTGTTTTCCACACAGTGTGCCAGCAGTTAATGACATTACAGTGGCTTAGGTGAAAAGGGAACAGCATATCCAGTACTCAATAAAGAAACAAAGAGAATGGAGCGGGAGGGAGAAGAGGCTTTTCTTCAGTGAACAACAGAAATCAAAGTGAAATAGAATCAAAATGTGCTGTGAACCTCTAATATTTGCAACTATTGTAGAACTAAGTACTAGGCTGAAGCCAGGAGTTTTAGTTTTCCAGTTTTTCTATTAACTGTACCTGTCAATGATTACTCACTGAAAGTTTTTGTAGATATACTGGAACAAAAGTGATCGTACAGTGCAGTTAGTGTCCTACATCAAGAGCGATCTAGTAGAGCTCAAGACACACACAAGAGGTACTGAGACTCACTCTACCCTCCCCATGGACCTTTCTTTAGACACATCCTGAAAGCACCATCCTGTGCTGCTGGAGCACAATGACGCAGAGGGTGCTGAACATCCCGCACTTGCATTTCTATGCTGCATGCACACAGCTCTTGTTTACTTTGAACAATGATTTCTAGCTTAAAGCTTTAAAGCCTGCTCATGCCACCTTCTTCACCCAAGCTAGGACAGCCAGTTCTCTCCACCACTGAGCTGACATCTGGATTGCAAAAGCTGTCTCAGCACAGGCCTCATCCCATTTCAGAAGTCCTTTTCGTGCTATCCTTCCCATCTCTTTTCCTCCCAACGTATGCAGGCACACAGCTGTCAGCAACCCTCACTGAAGGCAAAAAGACATCTTTTTTAGCTCTTGAATAACTGAGGAGAGGCTGAGGGGCTGGGGCTTGCTCAGCCTGGGGAAGAGACGGCTTTGGGAGGACCTAATACCCACCTCCCTGCACCAGCAGGGCAGTGATCAAGATCGATGATGCACATTCTTGCATTGGTGCATGGCACGATGAAACACACTGGCTGAAAGCTTAAACCGGAGGGATCCAGGCTGGATATAAGAAGAAACTTTTTTCCCATGAGGGCAGGCAGGGAGGAGGTTTCACAGAAAGGATGTGAAGGCTCCATTGCTGAAGGCTTTCAAGAACTTTCTGGACAAAAGCTGGAACAGCTTGGTTCAGTCTCACAGGTGACCCTACTTTAAACTGGAGGTTGGACATGAGGCCTGTAGACATCCCTTCCAACCTCGATCCCTCTATGATCCTTCTGAAAGAAGTGAGTAAGTACAACAGTTTGGTTTATATGAACATCTGCCCTTGCTCTGGTGAATCAGAGCTGCAATCACAGGACAAAGCTGATGCTTCTTCAAAGTACTCCCACTCAGACGTGATTTGTGAAAATGAAGGCTTAGAGGCCCTCAGCCCCTTTGCACGGGGAGAACACTGTGAGATTTCATCAGACCAGACTGTGCCATAATGAAATATGGAAAATCTCAAGCTAACCATCAGATTCACGATGACCACTCTGTAGCTCAATGCAAGATTTTCTCCTTGTAGCTGGCAGGCAGTTACGTCATTTGCTGCGGGCAAAACAGGACCCATACTGGTTACAGGCAAAAGCCTCACAGGCTTAATGGTTTAACAGAGAGATTCACAAACACTTCCTGTGAAATGCATTGAAAATGTAGTTTTAAGACACTTTTACAATACCAGTGTTTACCAGTGGCCTTCATGCAGAAGCTGTTTGCAGATGCCTACATACCGTTTCAATTAAGATATAAAGAGAGATAAAACTATTTAAGCAGAAAATACAATGTGTATTTGAACAGCTCATAATTTAAGATCATAAAAATGAGAGTGACTCCAGAATTCACAGATTGCCACTGGTTTGTATTCAAATAAATATTAACAAAGTTTACTATCTCAGTTCAGTCTCGTGCTATTCCTCTCCTCATCTACCTTGCAGACACCAGCACTGCACTTCATATCCTTGCTATGATTCTCTACAGAAAATCTAAAAACCAAAAAGCCAAAAGGCAAAGTGGTTTTAGGACCAGATCAAGGCTGAAATAAACCCACAAGATTGTCCAGGGAGACTTGAATTAATTTTCGATCGACTTCATTTATTTTTGTGGATGATCACAAGTCTTCATTTTCCAGAGACGTGGACACTGAACACAGACATGTTCTTTGGTAAACCTCAAAGCAAGGGAAGGGGTTTTCCACAACTCAGTCCAGAAAAATGGAATTTTTTTATACTTAAGACTTGGAAATTTGTCTTCAGAAACCATATTCTTTTTAAAGTCTCAGATCAATGTCATTTTTGGTTAATAACAACTCTGAGTCACTGTTTGTGACTCTTTGTTCTTATATATGTATAGTGAATGTATTTTTAAGAGCAGGAGGAGGAAGTGATCCCATCCAAGCACACAACATAATCTTCAGATGTCCTCAGGGGAGGTATTAATTGCTTCTCAAAAACCAAACAAGAAACCCCAGTACCATGCCACGCATCTCATTAAAGGTAATTGACACCCAGTGGGTGGCCAAAAGCCTCTGACCTTCCCCTGGCAGGGTGGAGGGGCTCCGGGGGTGCAGCTGTCTTTATCCTCCCGTGGGAGGTGGTGGGTGCTGGAGCCTGGCAGGGGCTGCTGGCTGGTACCTGCACACCGACTGCTGGGCTCTGAGCTGTCTCTGCAAAACTCAATCAGATAAACCCAGGCTTTTCAAATACACACCTGGGGATCACACAGAGCAACAGAACTATGTAACTATGTATAACATGTAAGGAAGCCTAATACCTTTGAGGATGAGAAAATTACAGGTCATTATGCTAAGTAATGCCTTATATCAGCATGTAAATAACTTTCTGCAAGCAATCACCAAAGCATTCTCAACAGAAAATTAACATATCTGATTTTTTTTATTTATTCATCTAATTTAGGCCAGAAAGCTTTTGAACTTAAACTAGATACGAAAGCACACCACTAAAATTCTTCTGAGTTACGTGTTAGGATCCATATACAGACACACACAGTGTTGCATGCTCTGTCTATGTGATGGGCTGAGTCAGATAAGATGTTAAATCTACAGTTCTGTGCTGCATGTTACAAAAGATTTCACTCATCTCCCTACTTCTGACAGCCATTGCTTTGGTGAAAAATTAAAAGTTAATTATGTTTTTCTGTCCTTTTGTCTTTTTTCTTATCAGCAGAGCCTCCAAGGCATGCTCAAGTATGCTGAAAGTGACCTTCAGTTTACTCGCATCATTCTGACACAAGTGATTTAGCCTCCATACTTGTAGGAGTAAACATAAGAAACATCCACTGACTGACAAATATTTCATCCGAATTAAGCCACACATTTGATCCCAGGCACAGAGGGGAGGGTGTGTGAGATGACCTGATTCAGTAAGGCATCTTCATTTATGTTCACTGCCATTATATGTACTCTACGATTACCTTACGATTATCTTCTGGTCTTCCTCTAAAGGCTGCTATGCTCTTCATGTGGCCCTTTCCACATGAAACTACCATACCCTAATGTTGCAGAGCTGTTATTTCAAAGATGGATACAGACCTTTAAGCCAACCCCACTAAGGACAAAATTTTTCCTACTTCTCAAAACTACTCCCAGAGCAAGCAGACAAGTAAATTTTGTGTGCTTAAACACATAGAAGTCAGACAAACAATGTAGGAAAGAGCACAACTCCACAAACACCACCCTGCAGAGAACATGCTGATGCACACCATGCATGCAGCTCCTCTGGGACTTGTACTTCTTGAGAGAGTAGTGGTACCCCTGCTTGCAGTGGTCAAAACCTCTGGGTCATTAAGTCTGGTGGCATCATCTGTGCACTCCCAGCTATTCTCATGTGTCATCCTTTGCTAGACTGGAGCTTGGAGGGCAACTGAAACAATTTTTAATATATTAATTAGTTATGACTTGTAGATTTCAAGGCCTGTACAGTGATGCAATGGTGGTAGCTTAAAAGATATGATGCAAGTGTAAAAAGCAATGGAGATTAGAAAACTGATGGAGATAAGGGCCTCAGTTATTGACTAGAGAAAAACAGTCTTAGGAACTGAATATATGTGATGTAGCAATAAACTGAATCAAATAGGTTCTGGAAGATACAGAAACACTTTTTCTGAAAGAGTTTAATACCCAGAGCATCAGAGAATACATTCTGGGTTTTACAAGACCAGAGTCACAGGATTATTAAGAAAGGTGATTTCAGCAATACCGTATCAACCAGCCTTGGGCTGGAAAACCGTGTTAAACTGGAAAACTGTTGTATCAGACGCAGCAAAGGCCATGAGGGTACAGATACAGAAGGAAGTACAGATGCACTGGAGAGGCTTTATGTGTGCTTTAGTATAGTATGGTAAAAATAAAGTGTATATAAAAAATAATAACAAAGACAGCCTTGGAGCCAGCACATCCAAGAGAAACTGAAGACAGCTCTTAAACAGCAACAAATAAAGATCCAGCTTTAACTGCAGATGACACCCCCACAAACCTTTATTTGGCACTTGCCGCTTATGGTAATAGCACAGCAATACACAGAGTCCCAGGCAGAGTGCTGCTGCAGCACTCAGCTGGGCAGCACCAAAATGGATGGATTTTTGAAAGGACTTTCTCAAGCTCACAAGAGAATGGGCAATAGCTAATTCTTTCATTTGGTTTGGTGATTTAGCACCAAAATCAAAGCAAGAAGCTTATAGATTTTACCTACTGTCCATTTAAGTCTATCTCCTCTGTGTTGAGAGTATCTTCCCTCTTCTGGTGAAAGCTCTGACAGAGGGTGCAGAGTTTGTGTCTTTCAAAAATACTTTGTCATGCAGCACGTTTCCATTACACGCAGTGGAAAAGAAAAATCCCCAAAGTTCATGTGAATCTCTCTTTCTGACTCACATTTACCCACTTTTTTACAAGCCGTCACATGCTGTTGTAAATCTTGACAAACTATTCTCATTTTCACATCAGATCCATGTTTTGACTCACCACTAACAGAAGAAAAGGTCACAGAAACATGACCTGGCTACTCAACCTTTATGGAAATTTCTCATTGAATTTTAGGGGAAAAACCACTTAGGCCGTGCAATTGCCATTAAAAAAAAATCCACCAAACAACAAAACTAATAAAGGAAAAATCAGTTTACTTCAATTTTTCAATTAGCTTAAGACATTTTGAATAAAGACCTGCCACACAAGGGAGAACTTTCCACTGCAAAATGCAATGCCAGTTTTTATAATTCAGCAATACTACATGGGAATTTTTTCTTTTATAATCAAGGAAAATTACAAGCTTGTGAAAAAAATATTTTGAAGAGGTTATACCTAACAGAGCCATAGTGAAAACATGACTCCAGACCTGGCCTAATATATATATAGTAATTAGGGACACAAGGCAGCTTCATAAACTTAAAGATCCTATTACAATGAGATTGCATGACTACTTAAGGTATTTGAAGGACCCAGGGCTAACGCAGCTGATCCCTAGAAAACATGAACTCTTTAGTTGCAAAGCCTCTCTGTTACTATTTTAACATCACTATTTAGAAAGAAAGAAAAATCCTGGTAGTGAAAACTATAGGCATCAGGATGCCAATTCAGACAGAATAAGCATACACTTCAATCATGGTTCAAGTGTTTCAGACTCACCAATGTATCAGAATCATAGAATCACAGAACAGTTTGGGTCAGAAATGACCTTACAGATGATCTAGTACCAACCCCCCCTGCCATGGGCAGAAACACCTCCCAGAAAATCAAGGCACAGAACGTACATGCAAAGAGCCACTTTGTATTTCCATACATGGTTGCTCTGGGAACACCTCTGTCATTCATTGTGTGAATGTGCTTCCCATCAATGCATCTTCTACAGTAACAGGACCTTTCAGGGTAAGAAACAAAATTGGAACTTGGGGATGTTTTTCTTGTTTGTTTGCACATTTTTAAAACACAAACCTACTCGAGACTCATGTACTTGAACCAGAATCCACTTTCTGTTCACAGATCCAAAATGTAGCCTGTAAATACCCTGTGTAATTTAACTTGTAGCTTTAGTTTTGAGTATTATATTCCTACAACTAATAACTGTTTGCAGAAACTATTTAGCAAATCATACTGTGTAGCACATAAACAGAAGTAGAAGCAAAACTAAAGGACTAACTACTGTGATTCTGTGTAATTCTGTGTAATGGCCAACAGATTAGTCACTGAGAGCCATCCAATGCCTTCTTTCCAATACAAGGTGTTACAACTGAATCGTAGTGATGATTTTTTTTCCTTCTGCTTGTTTGTTTTGTTTTGTTTTTTTCCTTTAAAGGGAGTGCTTTGCTTGATATATCATCATCTCACAAATAAAACCATCTTGGTTTCTTTTTATATACAGTTTATGCATAAACATATCAAAAATATAAACACTACAGACACACCATATTTCCTCCTCCATTTTGAAGGCATCAATCTCAGATTCTCATTATGTGAACACCTTGATTTCTGAATGGTTTCTTCTCACTTTTTACATCACCTGCCATTCTCCTGCAAGTTTTGTGCTCTGTAATGGGCCAATACAACAGCAAAAGCTATACTTTGGGATGTTTTGACAGAGGTGTAACAGTCAAATCCAACTGAATTGTATCCAAAAAAGCTATATTGACTCCTTTAGGAATTACTTTAAGAACTGTATATTCAAGTGTTGAAGAGCAGAATAAATTACATTTAAGAGTTCATTAATAAATTAAAAAAAAAAAAATCTATCCTATTGAAAAAATATATTTAACAGATTGAAAATTCCAACCACCTTTTTTAATTCCATCTACCTATTTTTTCCACTTTCTTCCATGTTTCTTCCACTTGCCTTCCTCGTTGTGTCTCTGCTTCTTTTCCCCTTTGCTAATCTACCCTACACACCTCCATATATTAAATATTTTCCTTTTAGAGGGCTTCTCTTCTTGCTTCCCTCTTTCTTTTGAACTATTTTTGGCTCATTTCCCTAGGCTCCATCTTCTCTTGTCTCTCACACTTTAGGGACTAGACTGTATGGCATGTTTTCCAGATTTCTACTCCTCTCTTGGCCATGTGTCTCGACAGGGAAGGTAGCCTCTGCAGGGTGCCCTGGTCATGCTGGTATCAGCACACCCACCTGGCTTTTAGGGCAGGAGCAACAAATGTAAACATCAATTTCCTTTAACACATGGGCAGGGAAAGAAGAAGCTCTTCTGCTTGACCCAAACAACCAGAGGAGCAACTCAAGGGATGACACCGTGGTTTACCACAGCCCTGCACACCTAAGAGTTCAGTCTCAGGCTCCAATTGCAAGATTTACTGTTCTAGTCCTTGCCCTGTCCTAGTTCTGATTTAATTTTGCCTTCACAGGTGTCCTGCACCTCAAAGATCATCTCACAAAAGGGCACAGGTCCTAGCAGCAGCTTTAAGCTGCAAGACCTCTGCTAATAATATGTGACACTGCAGGGACACAGGGAACATCCTTCCTTGGCTCCTTGGACAGGGATTTGTCTCTGTCCAAGGCATGGCACGTACCTCATACATGGGGATTTCAGCAGCTTGTCAATGAGGCACACTGAGGAGAGTGGGATGTGTTTTTGGTGCCACATCTGAGCTTTGGGACCACAAACACCACCAACAATAAGGCACCATCTCTGCTTTGCAGTGATACAGAAACACCAAACTAGCACTTGCCTGCTGAGCTGGATCCTTGTGGAGCCTTGTGAATTTGCCAAAGGTTACCTAGAAATGGGCAGAAGAGGCAAACCCCTTTGCTTCATCTTGACCAGAACTAACCCTGCTTTCTCTTACATCCAGCCCTCCCATTAAAACTCTTGTACAATTGTGAATGCAAGAACAATGTTATTTGCCAGACTGACTTTGTAGGCAACAAACTCAAGTGGAAGTTTTCACCAACATACAAATCAATTCAAGTGCACTAAGCCCAGGGCCTGTCCTCATGACCAGATTCAGTGAAAGCCCTGCTAATTTGTCTATTTATGGTGTGGCCAAGTCACCTATCACCATGGCAGCTAAGTAGAAAGGAGAAACTGCTGCAGACCAGAGCAGATCAGACAGCAGAACTTGTAAGACATAACCACAAGACTGATGTCACATCCTCCCCTGGCTGCTGCCATGACCCATTTATGATTTCTACCTTAAAGCTTCACACTGTAAAAAAGTTTTGTTAACATACCCAAACTACAGCATTCAGAGAGCTTACACTATCAATAATGGAAAAAAAGAACATAAAAGTAGTCCAGAAAATGGAAAAAAATATTTAAACTAAAGTAGAGAAACGTATCTCATTGAAATTAACACTGAAATACACACTGCAGTGAGCCAGTATAAGAGGAATGAGCTCAGCTCACAGAGTGCCTCAAGCAGCTTCAAAGGGGAAAAAATAATACATTAAAGTATATACAGAAGCAGCTGCTCCAGGTTTGTCATCAACCTGAAGAGTGGGAAAACACAGGATGGATGGCAGAAGAGGTCAGTCTGTCCTGGGCAGGTGTAGGTCACCACTGCAATTTGTGACCTGGGTCTTTGGCTCTCAGCCTTCTTCTTCCCTCCCATGTCTTACTAAGCCTCATAAATCCACGCCGATTCCCCACAGCAAGGGTGCTTCTCTCACTCTGCTGACTGCCAGCACTGTATTTTACCATTGCAGGCTTCTGGGGGGCTGGTTGCATTGCTGCAGCAGCCTGCTGCCCTCAGCAGGGTGCATCAGCTTTAGTGCTTTAATTCAGGTTAGCAAATCTCCCACCGGCCCATGCCTGCCATGTATTACTTCACATTGTGGAGCTGTCTCAGAGTTAGAGAGGTGGGCTGATTTTAAACAAAGTTTAACTGGAAGATTTGTTCCAGAGGCTGACCCCGTGTGCTCCAGCTGCTAGCAGGAGTTGAGTCTGCTGGAGCTAGCCCAAAGCAAAAATCCTCATAGTGCACACAGTAGAACACTGACTCTTCAGCACTACTTTTTTCTTTCTTTCTTTTTTTTTTTTTCTTCTACAAATCCACCCCTATTGCACTGCACCACTTGCCCCAGTCCAAAGTTTGGGGTCCACAGCATATATATCTTAAGAGAAACAATGTCAGGGACATTGAGCTTTAGACTGAGGTGATTAAAGGAGAAACCACTCTCTTCTTACATACAACAGTGCCATTAGTACAAGAATTTTGTCTAAAATCAAAACCAAAGGTCAGCATCAGATGCATCTCAGGAAGGGGGAGAAATATCCCAGAGCTCTCAGGTTCTCTTCTTCTTTAAGTTTCCTTTCTTCTTTCTCCTCTTAAATTCATCAACAGTCTCCTCAACAGAATGTTAAGCACACTACCATTATTTACATTTTCTTTGGTTATTAACAGGGATGTAACATACAGACTTTTGGTAGAATACAGAACAGCAGCGACCCTTTCTGTAAGAATCAGCTGCAGTGACCAAAGAGGTCAATGATAGCATTTGTGAGGAAACAAGTGAGAAAATGCTCCATTTTGCCTTCTTGGTGATGTCTCAGAAACAAAGAAAGTCTAAGATTTTCTTTTTCTGCAGAATTGACTTTTTCCCTATGAGGCAGATAAAGAAACTGATCTCTGTTCACCACACATTCATATAAAAGCTGAGGAAGACACCGCCTGAGGTGCCAAAGGGCCTGGACTCTTCCTATAGCCAGTAGTACTCAGGTTTCCTAAGCAGATCCATCAGACTGACCCTCTCTATCCCAGCTAGCCACAGGCCATTGGACACAAACAGGAGATATCCTAACCCTGATCAACCCCTGTTTCTGCTTCCCTTACTAGGAAAAGGGATTAACTGGTGGGATAATCAGACATTGTTTACTCTTCTATAGCCCAAGCAGAAAAAGATTAAGGCCAAGTTTTTAGTTAAGTGGGAACCTAAAGTTAGTAAGCCCATACTGAAGCACTTAAATAAATGTCCTGATTTATTTTTTCTTTTTTTAAAATCACTAACACCCCTCCCCATTGCTCCCAGAGGCTTGACTGTAGCTCTGTGAATGTATACCCTCTGATAATCTGACTTTTATGTCAGATTATTTATTTGAACCAAGATTAAAAGTGTTACTAGAGTAAGCAAATTATCCTAAGGAAGAATTTAAAGTTTGGAAAGAGTTAAGAATAGACAATAGCACTCCTATAATACCAACTGGGTCAAAACTCCAAGCAAAGCAAAAGAACAAGGAGAAGGAATGGTGAAATATTAAATGCAGTTGCTGCTTCTATTTGCAGTTTAATAATTCAAGAGCTATATTTATTTATTCATACTAATTGACCAACGAAGTTATGCTGTGGAATAGCTGAAGAGAAACTAATTGCTGTCTCATTTTATTTTAATAGTATATTAAAACGCAAGCTAGACTGGAGATCTCTTCTCAACTTGTGCTGATGTTATCTGCCCTGAGACACTGGCAACTGTCCAGGGACTTGCTTACACTGATATTTAGGACTAACCTTAGGAGTCAGATTAGGTGATTGTGCCTTTGGCTATAATGGACCGCAATGTGAAGCTCATTTCTTTTGAGATCAATCTTTCCTCCTTTCCATTTATTTTTTCCACTTAGGTTCTGTTATCATTCGCTCAGCTTGTGCAAAGGGGCCTTAAAGTGGATGTAAATGAATTTTGCAAAACCCACACAGGACCCTTTAATACCATTGGAGTAATTGGGGCTTAACTGCAGTGAATCCTGAAGCACACTATCTAACTACAGGCATTCCCAAGCATTTCTACAGTCGTATAATTAACACTCCCACTAGCAAAATGAGACAAAACCTCTGCAATACGTGTCTGCTGCTGAGTTCTCCATCAGTTCCTGATCCTACAGCATTTTCCCTACACAGATTCCATTTTCTCTTGATAATTAAGTGAATGGTGCTCTCCTCATCACGGACGGTCCTTTTTCTTCTCCCTCATCGATCTCAGGTCTAGGGCCTCTCAACTCACCCATCTCAACTCTCCCACCTCAGCCCAATTCCCTCACACACCCAGCTTCTTTTGTAAGCAGGAAGGCTGCTGCTATGGATAATGATGGAGGCTGTGTGCATGGCAGCCCTCCTGCTCTGCCCAGGCTGGGGCAGGGAGCTGCCATCCCCACAGGCATCACACCTACCCCATGGCATGGGGGGAGCAGAGCAGAGGCATTGGCACTGCACCACAGACCTTGGCAGAACAACAAGCTAAAACAAAAAATTGAGTCTATTTCAGTATCTCATTTCACATACATTTGTAGTCACAGCATTATGGGTACATCATCCAAAACGCTAGAGAAGATTCACACACCCCCCCTTGCCAGAACAGCACATACACACAGCACCATAAGTAGCACGTGGTCAGATAGGAAAGTCCTCATGTATTCAGAGCCTATTGGATAGGCCTGGTGCATCCTATATAGCTAGACAAGAAACTAAAATGGAGACCTGGCAATTTACATACCCTTTGCATAGATACATACAAGCACAGAAGGTGAAAGGCAAGAGAGAAGCAGGTCCTTTGAGTGCAGATCCTTTCATCTTCCACTTTGCTAAGGACAGACATAAAGGCAGCTTATGATCCAAGTTGTGCACATTCCTCCTTTGAAGCTCTACCTTTCTCCCAGTCCAAACTTTGCTGTTTGGCACTCTCATTACCTGTTACAGTTTGCTCCTCCCTTCAGCATTTAGTCCCTTTGCGGAGCAGCAAGCAGTTTCCCTCCCTTCTCAGGAATCTTAATTAACTTTTTTTCTGTGTGTTTATTTCCCCCACTCCTTCAGACATACCAATACCTCCAGTTAGGTTTGTTTCTATGTTTTCAAAGATATCTTTATTGCATTTTAATTTTGTATAGCTCACTGTCTGACCTTAATACAAAACAATTCTTATCAGAATTGGAGCATCCATATTGTATGTGCAGTGTAAGCATGCAGAACGACACCTGTACTGTGTTAATTTTGACAGAGTCTGCATTTGCTGTTGTGAACTATGTCAATTCTAGACTTATAAAAATCCAGCAACAACTTCAATCCCTCTATAGGTTTTTGCAGAACGCGAAATCTTTGTATCATCTTTCCAACACTAATATTCACCACCTGGGTCAAAAAACTTCCCTGTTTTTCATTGCTGTTTAATTTGCAAAGCCAACTGATTCCCTTCAGTCAAAAGGATCACTTTGCTAGGACAGTGTTTCTCAATTTAATGATGCAGGGACCTCATCCATTTTGAGGTCCAAATAGTATTTGAGGGAGGATGGATGTGCATGAACCCTGGCTTGCTTGCTCAGCAGCAGCTAAGAAAGTGGGCAGAACAAGTGCAGGACAGCCTGTACTACTTTGTGTAAACTTGCTTTACACATATCTTATCACTCTTTTGATTTTATGCCTTTCTCCTTCTGCCTCAGGGAGCCTTAGCAGCCTTCCCCAGGATGTGCTCTGATGGAAGAGTTGCCACCTCTGTCTCCAGGGCCCCATGATATCACCCCTCTGATACAAACGATGGAGTGGAAAGTCTGGTAACTCATCTGGGATGACAAATAAATAACCTAAAATCTCTCCTAACTGCACCTCTAGCAACTGTTCCCTCCCCAGGGCCCCAAAAGTCATCTGAGTAGGCCAGGGGACTACAGACCCCCCTCTCTGGGTTGTGCCTCATCATCCCATGCTGCAGCAGACAAATGAGACCCAGACTCCCAAGTCCCAGTAAAACCAGCCAACAGAAACAAGTAATTAGGGGTATATTCTCTCACAGAAAGCAGATTACAAATTACCAACATTCAGCAGTTGGAAACAAGATTATTTGTGACATAACAGATTGCCACCAGTGTAATCCAGAGCCTGTAAACACTTGTTAGTTGTCCAATGGCAAATGCAAATCTGTGCCAGTGTAGCTGTTTTTAGGTAGAGGTGACTGCGAATTATCAGATACTGATATCCAAAGCCTTTTCTGTGCCACTAATACTGTTTCCTGAATGCTTTGCCTGCTAACCTGAATCTGAGTGTTGCCAGAATCTTCAATGTCCCTAGGACTGAGTCTTTGGAGAATACTTTTATAAATCAGAATTAAGCAATATAATAGTAAAATGGAATTTTACAGGGAAAAACTAATGCTAAGATAAAAAGGAGTAGCAGACCTGATTAACCTGTTCTTTGTTCCAAGAATCTGTTGACTGTATTTCTAAATCATAAAAAAATTAAAACCAAATAATAATAATAATAAAAAAATTAGAAATCAACAATTTTCTAACTTGGTACACAACAGGCATCTTCAAACAACTTTTCCAGCATCTCATTCCCAAACTAGGAAATTTCAAGAGGCATCTCAGGCTTGTGATACATTGAAAAAATCACTCAGCTAATTTCCACAGAGCACCTAACTTTCCAAGTCATCATGTAAAGGTGAATGTGAACCAAGAAGTCCCTGCAGGTGAAGTCTGGATGCCCAGACACCATGCCACTGGGATCTAAGCAACAGTTTCACTGTGAGGGTTTTGGATTGGCAGCTGTGCAAACATAGAGCCAAGGCAACATAGGATTCTGTGGGGCAATGTGACAAAAACATTAAGGGGATAATCATATCTGTTCAGTAAAACAGATATCTCTAGTTTATGAAAATAATGAGGTATGAAACAAGAGCTACTTAGCCAAGGCTTTGGTACTCATTATGAAAACAGCACAGCAACAATGCCATTGAAGGTATTTTGTAGCTATCACTCCCTGCCCTCACTCACACACAGCCCATCTCTTGAGAACAGAAGATTCCAACTTATTTGCCAAAAAGCTGATAAATGAAGAGTTGGTTCCTGCTTGTTTAACAGCACCACACTTGACCCCACTGCTGTAAGGGTGAGAATGGTAGTGTTTGCCTACATTTTCATTATTTCAGTTTTGTGGAAAATTTTCCACAACACCAAAAGGTTGTCAGAACATGAGAATTATGTTTTAAGTCATCATTTAATAACAGTGAAATACTTATGTGGCATATGCATTTGCAGAGGTAACAGGCCATGAGAAAATATCTCCTGTATAAGTCCCTAAAAGGCTGGATAAATTCCTCCAGTGTCAGAGGTTTTGACAAAGAGTTACGTCCAAAAATGGAGTGAGCAAAGTGATGGGGAGTAATAGACAAAACAAGAGCAAAGGCTACATTTTGCTGTAACAAGTGCTATCTAGAAAGATAATGCAATATACTTTCCTTCTAAAAGACATTTCTCTTTTACTTGCTTGATACCAGTATTAATACATGTGTAAAACTGAAGCAGTTGAAGTAACCCATTCTAGAGAATATTAACATAACTTCCTTGCTTGCAAGATTTTTGGATAATGCACAGATATATATATAAAACAGTGAAAATTTTTTTGTCTCATATCAAAACTGGCTCAAGAACAGTTCAAAACCAATAAATACATATTATGTGGGGGGTTTTTTTGTTTTTTTTTTTTTTCAGAGCACGCAACACAACTGATCCTGCCTGGAAGCATCTCATCAAGGAATAAATTTTTCAGCTACCTGAAGGTTTTCCTAGCCCTGAGCTCATTCTTTCTTGGCCTCGTCCCTGGCGTAGCAGATGCCAGGACCCTCATGGGGCCTGTGCAGTGTCAGAGGGGTGCCGTGACACACGACCGCCCCTCTCTGTGGTGGTGGCCAGGTTGCTGTATCTGTGCTGCTGAACCAGGGCAGGACCTTTCTGCTGATGCCCAAGGATTCCCCTCTGCTGGGAGGTTTATCCAAGGGCCAGGTTGGCTGGCAGCAGCAGGGAACAGTCCCAACGTGCTGTAAAACTAAGGCCATAATATGTTAATGTGAAGACTTTTTCCAAGTAATCTTTACCATCTGTTGTCTCACCCTGATGTTAGCATTAATAATTTATAGGCCTTCTCTTAAGGCTGAGGAGGAAGCAGAATGCTAAACTCTAACGTGGAGACAGCATCAACTTTATTTATTTTTTTTTTAAAGGAGATTGATGTTGATCTATATCATAGACTTGCACAAGGCATATATGGTGTTATTCAGCTTTCTGTCACTGTTGCTTTTGCAAGTCTCCTACTGAAAATGGCAGTGACAAGGTATTTATTTTAGTCCAGTTCCTCCGCTGCTTCTTTCCTTCTAAAATAAGGCAAGTAGCCTATCTGGTACATGAGCAAAGTGCACGTAAAGGTCAGAGGCAAAGCAGAAGCTAACAATGTAAGTCATATTATAGGACACAGCTACTGCCTGGCAAGGACAGACAGGGTTCCTTCTCCTGCTATCCCAGGGACTGCTAGGCTGAAGGAGCATAGCTGTGCTACCAGTTTAAGCCAGCAGAATCTCCTTGCTATATTTAACCTTGATTTCCTCAGAGACCAAATATGCAAATCACAAAATGTGATGCACAGCAAACACCGCTTTCAGAAGGGAGAGCTAAATTATAGTCCCAACAATCAAATCAGCCTTTCCTAATCACAGAGCTTCACTTAATCCCTTATTAACAGGATTAATAGCAGACTTACAGTTCATACCATCTTACTCCCCTTTTACACAAACCAATATAGCTGCTTTCACAGAGGGACAGGTGGATAAATAGTCTTAGTCAAAAACTATGGTGATAATGCAGAAAATCAGCCGAAGGGAGGGATTCCAGGGTGAAAATGGACAGCTGGAAGATTACTATCAAAACCATGCAGTGACTTCACCCGCAGAAAGAAATGTGAAAGGCGTGGGAGACCCTTCTGCTTCTAAATTGACAAACAAAACAAAGCCCCTGAAAGATAAACAAGTACAGTAAAGGAATAAGTCTCTCTATTAATAAATGCTTACCAGAGGATAAACAAGTAAAGGAATAAAGAACCTGTGAAGCTCAAAAATGTGGAGGCATTTGGTGAAACCTAACTCCACTAAGAAACGCAAAAAGCTCTGGCAGACTGTTATACAATCTTTGATTTCTTTTAATAACAGTTGAAGGTCAGATGCCACGGCTCTTCCTGGAAATCCTAAAAAGACTGGGTGGCTCCCCCAAGTTAGAAAGGAACTGCCACATTGTATATTGGGCAGCATATAGCTATTGACTAACATATATTATGTTACCTCCAACAGCTGACTCAGACCCAGTTGTTATAAAAGGCTTTCGCGCTCAGGCAAGCAGCACGTAGCAGTCATACGCAACCAGGCTTGGGGCGGCAGGACCCCGAGCGTGCTGGGGAAGGTCGGGGGGGTCAAGCTGATTACCTCCACCAGCCCGCACCCCCCCCC